>PVKZ01004609.1:0-75051 GCA_004027375.1 Macroglossus sobrinus | reverse complement strand
GCCCCTACACCTCGCCCTGTCCCCACCGGTCACTCAGGATGCTGGGCGTGCGCCCCGGGATGGGGCCACCGAAGGACCCGGGGCAGAGTCCCCCCGTCAAGGAGTCCGGCTCCCAAGGCCAGTGGCCCGGTGCTCACCGAGGCTGTTTTCTTTTAAGTGTAAGCAATGGCTTTTTTATTTTGCATTTTCCTCCAGAAAATGAATCACAGTGGACAAAATGGTCCCCGCTGTGAAGTGCTGCTCTCATTTTTTCCTGGTATTTTCCAAAAAATACTTGTTTCAAGACAAACGCTACGCACAGGAGGGAGCCGAGGGCGGCGAGGGGTGAGGGTCACGCCGCCCGGGGGACACGGCCCCCCGCCCGCTCTGGCCCCCCCCGGCTGCACCCCTGTCCCGCCCGGCACACGCGGCCCCCTGCAGCGACGGCCCCGGGGAGGGGAGCCCCCGCCAGGTGGGGAGACACGACGCCGAGCCAAGCATACAGCACCCTGAAGCATAGCACCCCGGCCGCGGCCTCCGGGGACCAGGCCTCCGCCCGGCCCTGCTCCAAGCCGCCCCTGCACGGCGCGAGCACCCCGACCCGCTCTGGGGCCCCGGCAGTTGCTATGCTCCCCCAGACCATTGTGGGGGCCCTAATTCCTATGACATGGTTATCCAGGTACCAAAGCCCATTTGTCACCTGCAGCAGAAAATCGAGTTAATGCACAACTAAAGGCAGCCAGCACTGTGTAATATCAACTTGATTACATCAAACTAGCTGCAAACCTAATTCTGCTGGATGACACTGCGTCGAGCTTGTCATCTCCAATCATTAAAGCTGTCAGGAATCCATCAGGTTTACAGCTAATTAGGTGAACACTAATGAAGCTGGCAAAACAACTTTTCTCTTTTTATGGCTGAGCGGACCTCTCAGTTCAGAGCCGGAAAAGCTCTCCGTGCTCCGGGGTGGCCGGGCCCAGCTCTCCGGCCCCGTCCGCACCCCCCTCCCCCCCGGACAGCAGGACAAAGCAGTCCCTTTGCCGTCACGCCCGGGACCCGGGAAAGCGGGCGTGAACCCCGTCACTCGCAGCCGTGAGAAGCAGGAACCGGGGAAAGGGTGGCAAGCGTCTCGTCCGTACGAACACGCAGACGGACAGATGGACAGAGCCACGGACAGGCTCCCGCAGCTCAGGTGCCGGCCTGGGCGCGCACGCATCGCCCCCTGAGCGTGGAGGGTGTCCCCTCGGCCCCGAGCGAGTCGCCCCCCGGCCACCCCCCACCCGTCCATTAGGCGGAGGCTTTCTGCAAAGCGAATCCAGAACCAGGGAGCAGGGAAGAAAGCACTCACACTGCCAACTTCTGATTGACCATTAAGCTATTGATGAATGTGCCTGTCAGGAGAGAGACAATTAAATCAAATATGAAACAAAGTCGTTTTGACGGGTCATTTTGATCGAGCAAAACCTTTCTTCCATCTCCTATTAGTCCTGCAGTCGAGTTCTCACAGGACGCGTGTTTCGGAACTGACCTGAGATGTCCCGGTTGGCTTTGTACACGGTGCAAGAAGGTGCGTGGACGGGTTGCTTAGGAAAAATAAAAATTAAAAAATAAACAAAAGCAAAGAAACAAAAAAACCCACCACAGTACACTGCCTCCTTCTCCCATATTTCTAGCGGGGAGTCAGTTATCAAACCAGAGTGTCGGCTTGGCAAGGTGAGGGACGAGAGAGGGACGAGAGAGGGACCCGCCGGGGAGCGCGTCGGGCGCGGAACGCGGAGATGCCACCACAGATGGCCCGTCTGCCTGAGGCTCGCAGGCACCTTCGAATGTGCATGCAGAAAGAACGGGGCATTTCGGAGACTGGAAGGAGCCCAAGACACTCCTACCGCCCAAGTTGGGAAGGACTCCTCCAAACTTTTCGAGGTTATCTGGGGTAGAGAAGCTGCTTGCAGAGCCCGGGATGCCGGGGGTGCGGCGCGGAGGGCGGCATGGGCGAGAAGCGCGGGGTTCGGGAGACGACCTGAGAGGCGGCCCCCCCCTCCCCGCAGCCCGTCCGGAGATGCTCGGACTGTCTACACTCGGGTGACGCCGAGCACAGAGAGCAGACCCTGGGGTCGGACACCCCCAAACCGAGGCTGCTTTCTTCCAGGGCTTGTGCAAGACACTAGCAGAGAAGAGGCTCCTGGGGCCGGAAGGCAGCGCGCCCCTGGCTGTGCCCCCCGCGAGGGGCCTGGGTTCAGGGTGCAGCCTGTGTGAGCCCCCCCGACGGGAAGACAAAGCGATGATAACGGCAGCCCCCCGCAGGCACGTGGGGACACGGCGCTGTCACCCAAGGGCACTGGGCGACATCCTGACCCTTCCGCCCGCCCTGCCTGCCTCCACCAAAGGGACGGAACAGAGGGGGAAAGAGACAAATAAACGTCCACTCGACACTCTGCGGCAGGCGGCGTCCGCACCTGGGCACATCTGGGTGTCACTCACACCCGTCTGCATGTGGGCCTCGCCGCAGGTCGCCCCGAACCCCCACGTTGCACGGACAGGGCCCTCGTGACGTCACAGAGCTCGGCCTCACCATCGCCAGTGATTTATCGATGTTTATTGGGGATGAATAGATCAAAGACAGCGGTGTGACAGGCGATCCATCAGTCATCAAATCAAGGGTGGCAAAGGGCCAGCACCCCCTCTTCCAAGCAGCCATGCCCCCAACTGACATTGTTGCAAAACGATGTTATGTGTGTGGGTTTGGTTTTGTTTTCAAGGAAGCTTTTCCCAGAAAAGGAAAGGAAAAAAAAAATCAGCTTATTCTTAACAGGAGTTGACATTCCCGGCAAAAAAGAAAAAGAAAAAAAAAAGAAAGAAGAGAAAAAAAGGAAAAAGGGGGAAAAGGGTAAAAGTATTCAGACACGTCCCAGAACTAAGTGCAGGAGGAGCCAGGGTGGGCGAAGGGGAGCCCGCGGGGCGCGGGGCGCCGGCGTGCGACGCGACCTGACAGTCATCTGACAATGCCCAGACCCCGTGCGCTCCGGCCCCCAGCGCCGGGCCCGGCTCGGGCCCAAGGAACGAGCCCTCGGCCGGCTTGGCAGGCAGGCGGCTGCAGGGGACCGCTCGCTCGCTGCTCGCTGCTCGCTGGCCCGCAGCGGCCACACACCGGGCAGCCCCCCGCCGGCCGGCCGCGGCAGGACGCGGACGGTGTCCCGGGGAACTCAGGTGACCCCGCCTGCCTCCCCCCCCCACCCACGGAAGCACACGGAGGAGGGCTGCTTCCCAGGTTCCCATGCCCTCCGCAGCCACGGGGCCGAGGGCGCGGGGGGCAGCCCGGCCCGGGGCGCCGGGGACCCGGAGTGGGCGCGAGCGGCAAGGGGCCGGAGCGCGGCGGGCGTCCGGGGGCGCGGGGTCCGCGCGGCGGGCGCACGCCCCGCACGGGGAGCGGCGACGAGCCCGCGCCCGGAGTTTCTGCGCTCGGGCGCGGCGCGGGGCGGCCGCCGGCGCGAGGCCGGGGCGCGGGGAGCAGGGGCCGGGCGCGGAGGGCGGCTCGTACCTGCTGCGCGCCGGGGCGCCTGCTGCTTCCTCCTCGGCATGGTGCTGGTCCGGCGTCTGCCGCCGCCGCCGCGCGGCTGCGGAGCGCGGGAGGGGCGGCGGGCCGCGGGGGGCGAGGCGGGCCGGCTCGCAGGAGGCTGCTGCGCCCCGGCTCTCCGCGTCCCCCCCTCTCCGCCGCGCTCCCCGAACGTGCGGAGGGGAGGAGGAGGGCGGGCCGGGGCGGCGCGGGAGGGAGGAGCGCGGGGGGGGGGGGGGCGCGCGAGCCGCCCCGGCCGGTCCGGCCCCGGCTCCCGGCTCCCGGCCCGGGCGGGGGGTCACGGCATCGGGGGGCGCGCCGCCGCCGCCGCCGCGGCCCGGGGCGCAGCGGTCCAGTCTTCTGCCCGCGGCGCGGCTGGAGCGGCGGCGTCGGCGACAGGCAAGCTTAAAGGAAAAGGAGATGATCGTGTCACCCTCCCGCCCGCCCGCGGGGCGCCGCGCCCCCGCCCCCGGCCCCGCGCTCGCCGGGGACCCCCCACCCCCCGCCCCCCGCCCAGCGCGGGGAGCGGGCGCCGCCCCTCCGCCCCCGCCCGGTGCGCGCAGCCGGTCCCGTCCCGGGGCGCTCGCTCCCCCCGCCCCCCGGGGCTCGCCCCCCGCCCGGCCCCGCGGCCCCGCCCCGGCCGCGCCCCTCCGCACCCGCCGCGCCCCTAGCCCCCGGCTCGGCCCGGGGCCCGGCCCGAGACCCCGCGAGGCCCGGGCGGCGGCCAGAGGGCGCCCTCCGGGCGGAGGCGGCGCGGGCCGGAGCGCGTGGGGGCCGCCCTGGGACCCCCAAACCCCCGGCTCCTCCCCCGGGACCCGCCGCCGCCACTTCCCCGGATTTGGTTTCCTCGGCAAACTTTCCCGGCCCGGCCCGGCCGGGGGTCGCCGTGGGAGGGGCGCCGCGAGTTTCCTCGGGAACGGGGCGATCGCGGGGCCCCGGGTGCCCCCCGCCCCTGGCGCCCGCGGAGCCGCGGGCGGGACGGGGCCCGGGAGGGACCCCCGGCTCCGCGGCGCATCCCCCTCCCCGGGGCGCCCCCGGGAGGGCCGCCGCGCCCCGCGCCCCGCCCGCCGGCGGCCCGAGCGAAAGAAATTGATTATTGATCGGCTGATCGGGGCCGCCGGGCCGCGGGGGCGGCGAGGCGCGCGGGCTCGCTCCCGGGAGGGCCGCGGCTCACCGGGGCGACCCCGGGCGGCGGCGGCGGCGGCGGCGCGGGCGGCGGCGCATCGATGCGCTGCGGGCTCGATTGCGTCTCCCTGGGCAGCTCGCGGGCCGGGAACGGGGCGGCCGCGGCGGGGCCGGCTCCGGGCGCTGCCGGGCGGCGCGGGCCGGGGCGGCCGCCGGGCCGCGGGTCCCCGCGGCGGCGCGGCCCCCACGCGCTCGGGCCGGGCGGCCGGGCTTCCCCGGGGCCGGCGTGCGGGCGAGGCCGCGGCCCGCGCCCTGGGACCGGCGCCGGCCGCCTGGGCGCCCCGGGGCCGCGGCGCGCCGCCTCCCGCCCGCCGGTCGCCTCGTCGCTCCTCTCGGTCCCTTTTCAGTCGCGTCTCCCTCCCGCCGCCCCCTCCGCCCGGGTTTCCTTTGTGACTGTTCCGCAAGTTTGTTTTCAAAGTTCACGGGCTCGCTCGCTTTCCCGCAGACCGGGCCACCGCGCTGTCGCCCTGACGGTAAGCCCGGCCTCCGCTCGCGCCCGCCCGCGGCCCGGGGCGCGGGGCCGCCTCTGGCGCCGCGGCGAGCGGCAGCGCTCGGCCAGGCGGGGCGCGCGGCCGGGCCGGCGGCGCGGGGTCCGCCCGCTGCGGAGGCCGCGCGGGGCGGCCACGCGGGGCGGCCCCCGGGGCCCGGGAGACGCGGCCGCCGGGCGTGAACCGCGTCTTGCGAACGAGGAAACGGTGAGTTGGCGGCGCCGGCCGCGGCCTCCCGGGTCCGGCCGCGCGGCTGGGCGCCCCCGGCCCCGAGGAGGGTGGGCGCCGCGCGAGGTCAGCCCCTGCCCGGCCCCGCTCACCTGCCCGGCCCGGCCCGGCGCCCACGCGGGCGCGCCGCGGGTGGCGTGTGCGGGGCGCCGGGCGCCGCGCGCGGAAGGCGGAGAGGTTCGCCCGGATTCGTGCGTCCACCCCTTCCCTTTCCCGAGCCGCTGCCCAAACCCCGTTCCCTCCCCTCCCCCGCCGGCGGCGGCCCGAGCCCGGGGCTCCGCGCTGCCCGCAGCCACGGCCGATCGCGGCCTCGCCCTTCCCCCGCCCCGGCGCCGCGCGCCGCGCGATCCGCCCTAACATCTGTCCGTCCAGCCCTCGGCGCATCCATCAGTGTCACCGAGCTGCACATCGCGGCGACAGCCCGTCATGCACAACGCGGGCTCTGCGGAGGCACACCGCCACCGCGCAGCCTCGCCCGGCCCGGTGCGGCACAGCCCGGGGCCCTGATCTCGGTGCCCCCTTCACCCCAGCACCCCCTGACCCGTCGGGACCTCAGAACTGACTACTTTTGCCAACCATTCTGGGGATGAGGCAGATGAGGGGGACAGTGTCGACCTAACCCTTGCCTGCCACCAAGCCCTCTGCCCTTCACCGAGGACTGGGTGTGGCGCCCGGGAGAATGGGGGTTCCCGAACGCACCCCAAGCACTGCGTCCACCCGGAAGCTACCTGGACGCAGGGGCTTAAACCCGCCGCACCTGGGCCCAGCCTGGGGCTGTCACGGCCCCGGCAGATCTTAGCCAAAAAGCTGAAACTTGGCCAGGCCCCACCTGCCTGGCTGCGGCGTGACGAGGCCTGACAGGAGTGACAGGTGGTGGGGAAAACCGCAGACCCGGTGAAAAACTCGGGCTGGGTGCCGCGGTGTCGGGGGCAGCACGTCTGTGACTCGCACGTCGCTGGCGGAGAGGGCAGATGGGCCATGTGTCCGAGAAGCGGGCTTCGCGGCGCCATGCTCCCGAGCGCTGGCCGCGGCTGTGGCCGCGGTGACGTCTGTGCCTTCGCTTCTCGCTCCCCACCCCCTCCCCCGTCCAGCCCTCGCGCTGTCACTGTCGGAAGGACAGACATCACCTTTGTCCCTGATCAGTGTGGCCAGACCAAATGGCCTTTCTTCCCCCGCCCTCTCCCCTCCTGCAGGAGAAGGGCGCAGGCAGGGCTCGGGCGCCCGCGGTCGTCTGGACCCGTCACCTCACGGGACTTCCCCCCACGGCGAATGCCCGGTGCGGCGCCCGGGGTCCCGCCCTCGGGGTCGGCCGCACCGAGGGCTTAAGCCACAGAGGCTGTGGCTTCCGCGCGCCAGCAGGGACCCAGCAGGAGCTCCCCGCCAGCGCCGAGGTCCGCGCGGTCTGGGGAGGCTGGAGCCGCGCTCGTTCGCGCGAAGGAGGGACCCGGCGCCGCGCGTGCGGGCCTGGCGCACCTCAGCCCGCGGCCGCACGGTTCTCGCGCCAGACCCGGGGCCGGAGGGGCCGGTGCCCGCGGCGGGGCTGCGACCCCGTCCAGGACGCGCTGCCCAGAGCCCCTTCCCACAGCTGCGGGGCGTCGCAGGGCGGCGGCAGCTGCGGCGCCCGCGCGAGCACCTGCTCACTGCGCGGCGCACCAGGGCCGCGCAGAGCGAGCGCCGGGGTCAGCCAGCGGCCCCCGCCGGGGAAGTGCCGCGTTTCTGGGCATAGTTGTTTTGAACCCTGAGTAATTAAAGGAGATGCGAGCTGAAGGGCAGAGACGCGACACAAGGAAACGCAGTGGCAAAGGCACATGGTGGCTCCCACTGCGGCCAGGTGGCTCGCGCCACGCCTGGGTGATAAAGTTTGGGGCGCATAAAATTCTCAGGGGCCGTGAAGACCACTCCTGAGCCCCCAGGTCGCTCACGGGGCCCACGGGCACCCCGCACCTCTGCGGTGGGCGCTGAGCCGTGCCCAGGACCAGGGTGCCCACGTGCAGCTCCCTCAGGTCAGGGGGCCGGAAGTCTCACTCCAGCTCGCTGAACTCACGGAGCCAGGTGCGGCCCATTTCTGGGACCCGCTGGGAGCGCCTGCCCGTGGCCAACCTGAGCCCCACCTGGCCGCGTTCGCAGGGGAAAGACAAGTCAAGGGCAGGGCTGCTCTGGAGGCGGTGGGGGTGGTGGGGACGGGGACCCGCGCTGGGATCAAGACGCCCAGGTTGGGCTCAGGGTGCCAGCGCGGCCAGCAGATGACAGTCCCCTTGAGCCGGACTGGGCCGAAGTGCGCCCTGGTTGGGAACGGCCGGGCGGGAGGCCGGGGCTTGAGGAAGAAGGCTGTGGGCAGCCGCCCCGCCTGGGGGCAGCCGGGGCAGGCGGGCGTCCTGGGGACGCCGAAGCCCACATCCTGAGAGCTGTTCTCCAGCCCGCGAGCGAGGCACAAGCCGCCTTGGAGGGACAGAGCCCTCTGGGCCGTCTGCGCCCGGAGCCTGCGCCCCATTTCAAGGGGCTCCCCGCCTGGCGGAGGGTTTCGGGGAACCCAGTGTCAGCTCAGGAATGCCGGGAGGGGCGGCCCCAAGCACTCTCTGCCTGCGCCCGCCGCCTGGGACTCGGCCCGAGGTCCTGTTCACACCCCCGGGGTGGGGGGCTGGGCAGGAGGAGGCGCCCTGGCGGTGGCCTCCTTGCTGCCACTCCGCACTCCGCACCTCGACTGCGCTCCCGGCATCCACCGCGTCCAAGCGCTTGAGCCTTGGAGCGCGGGGCGAACCCTTGCCCCGCGGGGAACTGCTTGCTGACAGTGCACCCCCTTTTCCTGGAGGCTTTGTTCGAACGAACTAGATATTCCGTCTGTAAATCCTCCCCAGAACTTTGACAGCTGGACGCGAAATAAACTTTCAGAAATCAGAGCCATGTTTGAGCGCCACTTCTGTAGGGCCTCTGGGGACACCATCAGGGCCCCTGGCTGCGCGCTGGGCGGGGAATGGGTGCTGGGGGTGCAGGCGCCTCCCTTCCCCCGGCACGTGGGGGGAGGGGGACAGGTGCTGCCGCCTTCCCACCTGTTGCGAATCCCTCTAGCTGAGGCGCAGAGGTCGGCCCAGCTTCGCCAGCCACGTTCTCTGCCCGCCTGGCCTTCCCCCGGGCACCCCGCAGCTCAAAGACAGCACCCAGCAGCGGGGGGTGGGGGGGTGGTGGGGGACAGCCGCATGCCCAGGTCGCAGGGCGGCGTGATCTGCGTGTGACCGGACACCAGGGACTCTGGCCGGAAGCTGACCCCGTCCAGCCCCCAGGAAGCCAAGGCCAGGAGGAGCCTCCATCCTGGAGGCCTCGGGGTGAGCCAACTGCACACCTAACCGGGGGAGCGGGGGACCGCGGTTGGGGTGCTCCTCGCCCTACCGCGCACCCGCGGGCCGGCTCCCCAGCGCGCGCCCCGCCCCCCGCCCTGTGCCTCGGGGCCCAGCTCAGACGCGCTCGTGGGTCTCCGCACTCCTGTCCAGCGCCATCGTCTCCTGAACTTGCAAAGGAACTTTTTAAGGCGACTGAAGATGAAGCAGGGAAAACAAAAAGCGTTTGTGCGCCGGGCCCGAGCGCGGACATGGACACGGACACGGACACGGACACGGACACGCGCCTGGAGTCCGCCTGGAGCCGCCACCCACCGGCCGTCGCCCTTGGGTCGCCCCTCGCGGCGTCTCGGGCGCGCGGCGCGGCGCCTGCGCTCCTGGAACAACAAGGCGTGGCGGCCCACTCTGGGCGAAGTGGGTTCTTGGGGGCAGCGCCTTAAAGAGAAGCCCCAAACCCCAAACCACAGAAGCCGCAGGGGCGCTGGGAGGCAGGGAGGGGCGCCCGCGCGCGGGGCTGAGTCCGCGCAGGGGCGGCCCGGGGACCCGCGCAAGGAGCGGAAGGAGGCCCTGGCGCCCCAGGCAGCCCTGTCCCTGGGGCCCCGCCGACCGCGTGGGGATCCGCAAGACAGGGAGGACCCCGCTCCCCTTCCCCACCTCGCTCTTCCCGTCCCCTGCACACCCCGGTTTTGTGTTGGTCCCCGGATTTCCGAACGGGCCGCCCCGCGCAGCGCTCAGTGGGGCAAGACCAGGAGAGGGGCCTGGGCGGGCAGCTCGTTCTTTCTCGCGTGTGCCCTGACACTCGGCGCCTGACACCGGCATTTCCAGCGCAGGCGGCTGGAGCTCGCGGCCGCCTGGTGGCCAGGGGGTCCCGTCCTCCGTGTGCGTGCGGATGTCTCTGCCCTCGCCGGCTTCCCTCCCCTGCGGGACAGCTCGGGATCGTCCTTCGCGGCCACCGACCTCCTTCCTCCCCGCTCCTCTCTCTCTCGGATTCCTGATTTTCTCTCCTATCAGCCCGACCCTCGACCTCCCTACGAATTCACAAAGGTCGTTCACTTCGGGTTCACCAGGCGCTCCCCCCCCCCACCGTGAGGCCGAGCCCTGCCGCCTGTGACGACGCAGGACAGCCACCCACACCCCGGTCTCCAGGGGACAAAGCAGTTCTAGTGGCTGCCGCTGGTTAGGTGGGGGGAGGGGGAGTCAGAAACACGTTGACACCTGGTTTAAAACAAAAGAGCGGATGCCCAAGTTTCGAAGCTGCCAATAAAACCCTTTAAGTGGCTTGTGATGCAGTGCCTGGAGTTCCCGCGGTGGCATTGGTAAATGACTCCGATGCCCAAAGAGAAATATTACAAATGCCGCTGTCTGGGCCACCAATGGGGCGCCGGCTCTTCTCCTGCGGGCAGGGCACCAATATTTGCATGATAAATTGACCAGACCCGCAGCAGCCAATGAAATATTCAAATGAGGCCAGGGTTAGGGGTGGAGTCCCCCGCTCCCCTCCGAGCCCGCGGCGGGAGCCGGCGGTGCCACCTCCCCTCCAGCTCCCTCTAGAGGCAGGATGGGGGGGGGCGCTCGCTTCGCCCCAGGGACAAGGGGCAGGAGGGGCGCGGAGGAGGTGGCTGGGGTGCTCTCCAGGCTGGCCCAGGGGCCTGCGGGAGCCGCAGTCACCCGAGGTCGTGCACTTGGAGTGCTGATGGACCACTGAAGCAGCTGGTGACCCCAGGGACACGTTTAGGACCTCCAGGCCCTCAGCCCCAGCCCCTTACCCTGGGTTCCCTCAGCAAACCTAGTGCTCACACCAAAACTTCAAAACCGCAGACCATGGCCACCCTCCCCAGAGCCCGCCCGCACTGCAGGTCTGGGGCTGCCCGTCAGGCCTGCCCCGAAGAGAGAGCTGGGCCCGGGCGCCATGGCCGCCCAGGGCGCTGGGGGCTGAGACCAGGTGGGCGGGCCTGGGACCAGGGCGCGTGGGCGGGGTGGGTGCCCTCTCTGCACGTCGCAGGCAGAACTCCCCCCGCCCCAGGGAGAACCCCTCAAGGCAGGTGTGCAAGGAGGGGTGTGTGGGGAAGGCGCCCAGAGACAAAGGTGTGGACTAAGTGTGTGTGTACACGAAGCCAGCCGTCAGCTCCAGAAGGCACCGCCCTCCTGCCCCGCAGGCCCCAGGCGGGATGAGCTCAGGACCCAGGGGGACTTTGCACAGGACACTCACTGGCTTCCACCCAGGACCAGTGGGTACCTCCTGCCCCCTGAGCGCCCCCACCGCCCGCACCACCGCCACGCCCCTGTGCCAGCCCCTGGGCTGAAGTGAAGTTTTAGGTGCATGGTTGTCTTTCTCTGCTCTTAAGTGGGGACAGCTGTGTCCTTTCTCCACCTCAGGAGGCCTTGAGCCACCTCCCAGCTGACAACAGCCCTGCCCTCCTCCGAGCCAGCAGGGTCTGGGGGGAGGGGGAGGGGGGCTGCAGGAAGTCGCAGTCCCAGCCCTGGGAGCTTCCTAGGCCCCTGGGTCAGCCCCCCTCCCTGCTCATTCACGGAGGGGACTGCGTGGGGGGCTCTCGGAGCATGGCCCCAGGCTGGCTACCTAACTGTCCGGAGACGCACACAGAAAAAGCCAGTGCAGATTTGAGAGAGTTGGTTTCGATTCTGAATCACTTCTCAGTATCACTAGTACCATCAAAATGTGTGGGCGGGACAGGGGGTGCGTTCGCAGGAGGGTCCGCATCGTCTAAGGTCCTCGGGAATGTCTGGCTGAAGAGACGGGGCCTGCTGGGGTACACGTGGAAACCCCCCCCCGCGCGAGGCCTGGGGCGCAGAGGGCCCCGCTCCTCCAGGGAACCCTCAGTTCCTGCTGCCTCCGACGAGGACGACGACAAAGTCTCGCACTGGGAGACGGGCGCAACCCCGAGGCGGCCAGGCTACAGAGGAGCCCACGACTCTCCTTCCTGCCCCTCGGGCCCCACCTGTCGCCAGGAAAAAATGAGACCTGAAAAGAGACCAGGGTCCCCCTCAGCCGTGGATGGGTCCAGGGGTCACTCTGTCCAGAACACGCAGCTGCTCTCCCCTGAGGGCGGCCCTGTCTGGGGCAGGTCGGGGGTCACGAAGGAAAGACTGGGGGGGGGGTCACTTCTCCGCGGAGGGGTGTGCCTATCAGCAGCGCAGAGGGCCTGCGCCGCGGGGTCTGCTGTGCGCCTGCGCGTGGGCGCTGCTCGGCTGGGCGCGGGGTGCGGGGCGGTGCGCGCGGGCTGGTGGCTCCGCTCACCGGGTGCAGAGCGGGTCGCCCCCAGCCTCGTCCCCCTCACCTCTGAACGGGCCGCTCTCCCATCTCAAGCATGAGCAGGGGCTCCCAGGGGAAATTCTGTGGCAGTCAGAGGTGCCTTCGAGGCTTTGCTTCCCTGCGCCTCATCCTGGAGCTTGGGGGGTGGGGGGGTGCCCCCAGCTCTGCTCAGGCAGCAGACCGGGGCTGGGGGCCACTTTTGGGGCAACTCGGGTCTCCAGGGTGGAGGGTGTCAGTGCTTCGGTGAATACACGGTGACCTCGCCTCCAGCCAGGGGTCAGACCTCCCCGAGGTCGGAGGCTGATAATGGGGCGAGGCTGGGCGCACCCGAGGGCCGCGGGGGTGCTCGGGGTGGCGCAACAGGGAGGAAGGCAAGGTCAAGGCCGCAGGCAAGCACGGGCCTCCTGCCCCTGGCCAGGCCTGCCCCTCCCGGGGAGGGCTGCCCAGTGGGGGCGTCGCGGGGAGCCCCCCTCCCCTGTTGGCGCACTGGAACTGGCGCCATCCTGGTCGGAGGAACACAGAAGCTGGGACGTCCGACGCGCATTGATTTGCTCCCGCCGCCACCGCCCCTGGCGCGAGCAAGAAGTGTGCCTGCGATGCCGGTGGCCTGCGGGGCTGTGACACAGGGACAGGCCGCTGTCCTGGGGGGCGGGCAGCGAGTCCGGCATGCCGCTCCACCCTGAGCCGCTCCCCTGGGTCAGCCCCGGGAAGGACGGCGATGTCCCAGAGTGTCCCCGAGCACGAACTCCCCTCCATTCTTCAGCCTTTACTGACGGAGGGGTCATCTTTGCGCAGGGGGCTGCTGTCCCACGGTTGTTAAGGGTTTGGGGTGAATCTCAGCGCACTCCCGAATCTTCTAGCAGGACCCAAACCCGCACGCGCACGCGCGCGCGCACACACGCACGCACGCACACGCGCGCGCGCACACACGCACGCACGCGCACACAGTGACGAGGAGGCACGCCGACGTGCGCGCGCCCCGTGCGCGCGCGCCCTGCTCGCGGGGGCGGGCGCCGGTGGCGATGTCCAGCGTCCTCCTGGAATGGCTTCCTTACAGGACGGTGTCTACAGGAGTCGCTTTGCTGAGTGAGAAGCGTCGCTGAGCAGCTGATGCCGGCATTTCTCACGCATGTGCCTGATGGTTCTGAAAAAGGTTTAGTCAATCTCTAATCTAACGTTTCACTGCTGTCCCCGCGGTAAACGGCTCCGGAGCCTGGGGGAGCTGAGGTGTTTTTCCGTCTGTCTTCTCTTCGCCGTCAGCCTCTTCGCTGTCACGGGAACAGACATCGCAGCGTGTTGGATTCGTATTTAAAACAGAGCTAATGGGCTCGGATAAGAGCAGGAAGGGGTTTTCTACAAGGAAACATTGTTGCGGAGGTTAAGGATTCTGCCCGGCTCCCCAGGGCCTGTCCTCTGGGGCGTGGGTGCCACCTGCTGCTCTCCCCGCCCTGGTGGCCGAGCTTTTAGGACAGAGGTGGCCTGCGAGGCAGGTAGCTGCACAGCTAGACGGCTAGACGCACAGCTTTGCAGGCGTCCAGGGGCACTTCTGGGGAGACAGCACGCCTGTTACCCACGGAACGGGTGCTTCTCAAAGTTGGTCGCTTTTTGTAACACACGCGTGTGTCAAAGGCCGGTGGCTGGGGTGGATGGTCGCGCAGTGAGCCGAAGCTGTGCGTCTCTCTCTGGGGCCAGGAATGCCGGCCCAGGCCGGGTTCCAGGGCGGAGCATGGGGCGGGCCTGTCCTCGGCAGCTGAGGCCTCCGGGGATGGGACGAGGCCAGCGCTGTGGGCAGTGGCGGCCGGGGCCCTGCTCTCCGCCCACACCCCCGGCCTCGCGGCCCCCACTCCGGGGCCATTTCCGAGGCGTCTTCGCATTTCAAACGTCCTGAGAATATGCTTAATTAGAACTTGGTCCTACAGCCTTTTAAAATAAAGCAGAAGGGACCAGCTAATTATACCCCTCAGCCTTCGGCGGCAAACATATATTTTTTAATAAAACACGCTCCTACCCAGAGCAATCCCTTGAGGTGCAAATCCTCATTTATAAGAGATCTCCCCAAGGGAGTTGCAGAGAGAGAAGATGCCTGGGGAAGAACAGACACCGAGAGAGCGGGAGTGTTCGGGGGCGCCGGGAAAGGCATGCTCGTTCCCAGGCCGGAGGGCAGGTATGTTAGAAAGGAAGATTTTCGTTCCAAATGTCTTATCCTTCTTCCCCACTTTTTCATAATTTCTGACTCCTCTCCTCCCCCTCTCGATCGTTACTGCGAGTGTCCATGTTTCTCATTCGGGTATTTTTATAGGTATAATATTTAAACAGACGAGTCATTCTCCCCAAATCGCTCCTCCTCTGCGGGTCCCCTCCCCGGCTTTGTGACTCACCGCTCTGTTGGTGGCCTAGGGCCCACGCCCTGAGAGGGTGGGGCTGGGTGTGGGGCTTTGTGTCTGGGGGTGGCGGTCTGATGGGGCCTGTGCCTCCGCAGGACCCCCATGCGGCTCATGGCCCCGGTGGCTGGAAGCCACGACGCTGGTGGCCAGCGTGTGCTGGGGTTCCGCCAGGCCGAACACAGCGACGTGCTGGGCGGTTTAGGCGTCTGCTGTCACCGGCACAGCGCTGTGCAGGGCACTCAGCACATGAGGATGGGGAGGCCTGAGGGAAACCCTTAAGGACCCCGTGGCTCTTAGAAGGAGCAGAGCTGGAACTTGAACCCCGGTCTGTGGGCCCCAGAACGCAGCCCTGCCCTCCACCCCGCGAGGCCCAGGGGCGGGACGGGCCTCAGAATGTGTCTGTGCCTCTCCCTTGGGATCTGCTCGCCCTGTGCCACGTCAGGGGCCTGGGCGACTCAGGGAGGGCTCCCCTCCCCGGGGATCATGGGGGTCACGGGGGTCATGGGGCCTCCCAGGGGCCAGGAGGAGGGGCCGCCTCAGAAGACCCGCAGAGGTGACCAGGGGGTGGCACCTCGGGCTGCCTTGTCTGTGTCCCCTCCTGCTGGGCCCCACCTCTGGAAGCTGGCTGGTGGGGCACCCACTGAAACAGCCATCCAGGCCAGCCCCCGCTGCAGGGGACAGCCGCAGGGGACAGCCGCAGGGAAGCCGTGAAGCCTGGCGGGGGTGTGACGCCTGGCGCGGGTGTGACGCCTCTCTGCAGGGCACGACTGTGCGGTTGGAGCTGGGGAAGGAGGAGGCCGGGAGGGGACCACGGTGTGGCCCAGGCCTCGGGGGGGGGGGCATTCACTTCGCTCAGGGACTAAGGGCCCCCCAGGTCCAAGGGGCAGAGAATGCACTTTCAGAAGCAAGCGTGGCTTCGCCTCGCGGCTGTGTGTGCCTTCAGGGACAAGCCTGAAGTGACGTGCCCGCCACGCGCAGCCACGCCGAGCACCCGGGCGAGCCCCCGAGACAGCCTCTCCCTGCCACGGGGCGAGTGTAACTCTGCCTCATCAAAAGCTTACTAAAGCCAGTTGAATTGAAAAAATGAAAGAAAGAAGACAGAGAAGCCACCTGTGACCTCCTCCACCTAAGACGCTGCTGCTGAGGGTTGGGGGGTGCCGCCCCCTTTGAGGGTTTGGGGGTGCTGCCCCCCTGAGGGTTTGGGGGCGCTGCCCCTCTGAGGGTTTGGGGCACACTGCCCTGCCCTTGGTGGGCGTCGCCAATGGCTGCGTGCTGTTCCTCTCCTCCTTGTTCTGCCGTCTTTCTGCTTTTCACTCATTTTCAGTAACGCCACCATTAATAACTGTGTGCAAAGGATTTTTTCATGTTTCAGATTGTTTCTTCGGGATGACATGAAATTACTGGGTCGGAGGCCTAACCCCCCGCCGAGCGAGGTGGCAGAGGGCCTGGCACGCCGCCAGCCGCAGGACGGAGCTCCGGCCGGTCGGGTGCTCAGCGTCCACCCCACGGCTCTGGAGCCCAGCTCAGGACACAACGCAGGGCACGCCTGCAGCTTCAAATTTTACTGGGGCCACAGTTTTAAAAAGCGAAAGCAAAAAAAAATAAAGAAAGATAATAAAGAAAACCACCCGAATGAAATGAAATCTAATGATATATTTTACTGAACCAATATAATATCAAAAAGTTCCCACCTCAACATGCAGTCAGTGTAGAAATGATAATACACCTCGTCTCGGACCTCACAGCTCGGGCGCTCAGCAGCCACCCGGGGGCCGAGGGCCTCTGCCCTGGACAGCGTGGGGCAGAGACGGGGCCCGGCAGACACGTGCCAGGGCCGCCATCCCCACCCCGTCCCCAGGTGTGGCTACCGTGCAAGGCCTCCCTCCACCCCTCCTGGCCTCCGGTCAGACGGACCCGGTGGTCGGTGGTCACTGCAATGTCACTTCATACCCGGCGTCTCCGTCCGGCGTCCTCATTCCCGACTTTCCGGTAACGTGTCGCAGCCTCCCCTCCGTCCCCGTTCGCTGGGGCTCGTTTATTTAGGAAGCACGTCCTACATGCTAAGCCCGCGCCCAGGGACGCAGTTGTGTTAAGGACAGGACCTGTCACATTCTTAGTGGGGAGGCAGGCTCCCATCGGACACGTGGGCAGGGGCGTAATTCACCCTGTAGGTGCTGTGAAGGACACGCACAGCAGGGGATGCTAAGCCGTGGGCGGCTTGTCCCCGGAGGTGTTTGAGAAGGGCTGTCCAGCCCGGTGCCAGGTTGTCCGGGTGAACGGCGACGTGACCGACCACAGCTGGATAAGCTCTCGAGGTCCCTTCAGGCCCCAGCACGCATTGGCTGCGTCTGGAGAGGGTCTGGGGTCACGCCACCTTGAGAACCCACACCAGGGACGGAGATGGCCTCACTGTGCTTGTCCTCCCCAAGATGCTCGAGGCCAGCAGGAGCAGAGCCAAGGCCAGGAGGCAGACAGCGACCCCTTCGCTCACTCGCTCCTCCACTTGTCCCCTCCCCCACTCGCAGGCCTGTTCCCACGGAGCCCAAGCACCCGTGGGGCGCCGGGCCCTGCCCCACACGTTGGGAAAGCAAGGCCAGCGTTGCCTGTGGCCGGCCTGCGAGGCCAGCCGGTCACTCCCGGGGGAGCCAGCAGCGCAGAGAGGAGGACCCATCAGTGGAACCGAGCCCCTTTTCCCGTCCCTACACCACGTCGCCCCACGCCGGCGCCTCGGGCCCCGCAGCCCGGGTCAAATCGATAAACGAGCGGCGGGCACGCCGCCGCGGCCGGGGTCACAGGGCGCAGTGCGCGCGGGCCTCGCCCAGCCCGGGACCCGGCGGGGACCCCTTCAGCGGGAGCCAGGGGACGTGTAATTTCAGCGCGCCTGATGTACCCTATACATCACTGTCTCCTCCACCAGCTCTCGAATTAAACTCCGATGTATAAAGTTAAACAAAAATGAGATAAAATTGGCAGAGGTTGAAGAGGGTCAGCGCAGCCAGAAGGCGAGGCAGACCCGCTCTGGGCCCTCGGGACGCGCACACCCCGGGCGGCCCCGGGCAGCGCCTGAGTCTCCCGGATGCCGCGTGGAGGGCGAGGTGCGGGGGCTTTGTTCTCAGCAGCCTGACGGGTCTCCTGAGGGGGGAGACAGGGGGCGGGGTCACCAGCGAGGCGGCCACGGCCGGCCCCCCAAAGCGGACTGTGACCATGCCAAGCCTCTGCACAGCTGGCGTCCTGAGGGGGCAGCGGCCGAGACGAGGACCCCGTGGCATCTCTTGTGTCACCGCCGAGGGCACTGCTCTGCCTCACTGTCTCGTTTAACACTCATGAGCCCCCAAGGGGTGCAGCGCGCAGAATCCATCCGCGCCCTCGGCCCTCGGCCCCCCGCCCCCCGTAGCTGGGGAAACCGAGGCTTAAAGAAAGCACATGTGGTCAGTCAACATGGTCCACGCTGGACACGGCGTGAGCAGGACAGAGGCCGCACCTTCGAGCAGGGAAGGACCGCAGGGGACCGGGAACGAGGCGTGCCCGCGGGCGGAGCGCGGGGTGGGGGAGCGTGGCCTGCGGGAGGAGCACACAGTGGGAGCACGCAGCAGGCCCGTCGCGCCTGCGCTGGCGGTGGCGCCGTGAGAAGCAGGCCCAGGGCTGCTGTCCCCGCGGCGGCCCCGTGTCTCCCCGCCAACCCCGTGGGCATCGGAGGGCGCCGCTGCAGCCTGAGCCCAGACCCGCCCCTGTCGGCCGCCGTCCACCCACCCAGGTTTTCAACAGAATTTGTTGACTCTTCTCGAAGTCCACAAAGAAACACGTGCTCATGACAGAAACTTAGGAGATACATTCGTTTAAGTAATTCCAGCGCTAATCCCTCTACTCAGACAAGTTATATCGATACATTTGTATCCGGTCTTTACGAATATATATTTTGTAACAATCGCCACCTTATTGTTTATTTATTCCCGTATCCCGCTCCGCAGCTGCGTGGCGAGCACCTGCGCTTCACGCTCGTGCCCCGACGGCCACGCAGAGCCCCGCTGTCCTCCGCCCCGGACGCCGAGGCGGTCACGCTGCAGCGGAAGGTGGGCAGCACGGACACCCCCCCCACCGCGTGTGGCTCCCGTGACCGTCCCTGGCGTCTCAGTAAGAAGCCTGGAGCCTTCGAGGTGGCAGCTGGGAAGGCGTCCTTGTCCTGCTGGGGACGCGCGGGCGGGAGCGCGCCAGGCGGAGCGGCGGGAGGCGCTGCGGTGACAGAGGAGGAGAGCGATGGCTTCCTGGGGACGGCACTGCGACACCGGGACCCATCGCCGCATGTCACCCGATCCGGCTCAGCAGGAGTCGCACTTGCAGCCTAACTCATGGCAGGAGGGGTGGGGGAGGGGGGGACTGAGCCACCAGCGCTGAGGGGCGGGGCCCCGCCGCCCACGCGCCACTGTGAGCCCCGACACAGACACCCCTCCGCCTCCATGTAGACCCCCTGCCCCCCGTGGTGGCCCGAGAGTCACCACCTTCAGAGTCCCCGCCACCCATTTTCTTGCTGAAGACGCCGAGCGTTGGAAAGTCCCTTTGCCTCGTGGGCGGAGCTGGGGGTGCCTGCGCCACCCGGTGACGCCCGCCAGGCTGCCAGCGACGTCCCGTCACCCACACGCGAAGCAGACCGCGCGTCCCCCGCCTCCCCTCGTCCAGGTGGGCTGCGCGAGAGGGCTTCTCCCCACGAGCTGTCTCATCCATCACTTAGCAAACGTCTGTGGAGACTTTACAGCAGTTTCTATCATAATAAAAATATTTTAACTTATAACCTCAGAAAGAGAGAGGCATGGGAGTCTTTACAAAGCACGGAAATCCAGAGGAGCATAATTTGAAAGTAATTTGAATGGTTATGAGCGTTTTTAACGTGAACAGGCAGGAGAGGGGCTGGCGGGGCTCGGCCGGGCGCCCACGCCGTGTCCCTGTCCTTTGGTGGAAATACCAGTGTCCAGGGCCCTCGAGGCAGGGTGGACGTCCTGGGCACGAAGGAGAGAGATGGGCGCTCTCTGTGGCCACAGCTCAGGGGTCCCAGCGGGAAGGAAAGGCAGCTATGTGCTGCGTGGTCCAGGGCCCCCGCGGCTCAGCCCCTCTGTGGGGACCCGGGGGGACAGGGGGCAGCCGCAGAGAGCGGTGGCTGGTTCTCCTGAGTCCCCGCAGCGGGATGAGCGGACACAGCCCCAGGGATGTGGGCCTGGCCCAACACCTGGTCTCCGCCACGCCGGACACCTGCGGGCAGTTCCTCCGGTGACCTGTCCCGCCCGGCCCGGCCCGAGCTCGCGCCCGCTGTTGAGAGGGGCCTGGGTGTAGTGAGCACCGACGGCGGAGCCCGCTGCTCGCCCTGAGCCTTAGGTCTGTCCCCGTCTTGTTGAAAAGGCCATTCAGGACGTCCTGGCCCCAGGCTGAGTCTCTGACCGGGCGTAGCCGGCGGGTCGTCGGGGGAGGGAGACGATCACAGCCTGGCGTCCGGGTCCCTGCATGGCCTGTCCGCGCCCCTCAGACCCCTCACCACCCAGCGCCACACGACGGAGCCTGGCTCCCCCTTCCCCTTCAGAGATGGGGTGCTGAGGCCCCAAGAGAGCAGGAAGCCCCCTGAGGCTCCGGCAGCCCCTGACCCCCCGCCCCACACCTGTCCCACTGACTGTCATCGCTTCTGCCACTGCCCCATCGGCTCAGAGATGGACGCTGAGGGGCCACAGGGCGGCCGGAGCTGTCGGGGCAGGGGCGAGCTCTCCTGGGGGCAGGGGCAGCTGGGGCGGTCTCTGCCCCAGGCCCGGGCGGGAACCCGCAGTGCGAGGCCGCCCGCCCCATCTCAAAGGCCCGGCGCGCGGTTCGGCACACCGTCCACCACCGTGCGCGGCTCGGCACACCGTCCGCCACCGTGCTCAGTTCGGCACACCGTCCGCCACCTCGCCGGCAGCTTCCCGAAGGGCAGCCGACTCCTCCCAAGCAAACACGGAACATCCAGACCTTTCCGAATTAATCGCAATCCCCCAAAGAGACGTGTTTCCAACAAGGCCTCACCCCTGCAAGCATCTTCCTGCTTCTTCCCGACCAATTTGCCTTTCCAGGGAGCTCCATTCATGCTGACCGGCCCTGACTGGTGTCCGGCGGGGCCCCGCCCCCAGCGGAGCCAGACGATGCTGTGTCATCGGTCACATCTGTGTCCTGGAAATCACACCTGTGCTCAAGCAGAGGGCAAGCCCCCGCGGCAGGGCAGGCCAGGGACGGCGACAAGCTGCAGGGCAGGCCAGGGACAGCCACCCCATGGCAGGGCGGGCCAGGGACAGCCACAAGCGGCAGGGCAGGCCAGGGATGGCTGCCCCTGCTGCATGAGGCCTCCTGGTATCTCCGTCAGCGTCTCCACAGGTGGCCTTGGCGCCAGGTCCTGGTTCCAGACGCTCATTAAAAACTCAGCTTCCTGGGCTTCCCCCAGAATTACAGGTTCTGAAGCTGGAGACTCTGTGCTCCCCACTTTAACATGGGCTCGCAGTGCTGCCCACCGGAGGCCCACAGGTGGCCGGGCGAATAGCCACGCCCCACATGGAAGGACCTGGGTACACGGCTGGCGCCCCCTCCAGCCCTGGGGCTGTGCACTTCATTCCATGTTCGACAGGTTTCAGTGGCAGATTGGAAGACGCCGAGGCCCCAGGGACCCCAAGTCCAGCGGGATCCAGGTGTGCGGCTTCGCCAGCCGGCCAGCTGGCAGGGGAGCGCCCCGAGCACCTGCGCAGCGCTAGGCCCGCAGGCCTCCGCGGGCAGGGAGGTGGGCCCGTGGCAGGAGCCAGCAAGGCCTGTGGGGAAGGCGAGGCCCGGGATGCAGGGGCCCGTCGAGTACCAGACCACGACGTAAGTGACGCTAGCACACCTGCTCGCTCGCTCGCTCGCTCTTCATCAGCCGCTCACTGGTGCTGAGAATTTAAAAATGATCTTTATGTTTTTCGGTACCGAGCACTGTGCTGATGTGGGTGACACGGGGACGCGTGGCCGTGGCCTGCCAGCAGCTTGCATTCTACTGGCGAGACCCGGGGAGCAAGCCGGGTCTGAGCGTGACCCCACTCGCCAGGGACCCCAAGGGCCGGCGCCCTAAGCCACGGCCCCTCGTGAGAAGGACCTGTCTCGTGTGGCATGTCAATGTCCCCTGGCTGCCGTGACAAGCGGCCGCAGACCTGGTGACTTACAACAACAGACGTTTCTTCCCTCACAGTTTTGGGGTCCAAGGCCAGTGTCACGGGCCCAGATCAGGGGTGTCAGCGGGGCCCTGCTCCCTGCAGGAGCTCGGGGAGACCCCAGTCCTGCGTCTTCCAGCTCTGGGGGCGGCTCCGGCTTGTGGCTGCATCTCTCCCGTCTTCTGTTCCAGCGTCTTCACATGCCCCCCTCACGGGGTCACTGCGATGGTGCCCGGGGCTCCCCAGGACCCTCTCATCGTCTCAAGATCCTTGATTCAATCGCACCTGCACAGACCCCTGTTCCTCGTGGGGTGACGTGACGGGTCCAGAGCTCGGCACTCGCTGCTGTCCGGACGTGTGCGCCCACAAACTCGCAGGCTGAGCCCCTCAGGGCTGACGGTGACAGCGGGCGGGGCCTGGGCGCGGTGCTTAGCCCACGAGGCTGGGACTCCCACGGGCTCCAGAGGGACCCCCCCCCAGCTCCCAGCACGTGGGGACAGTGCGAGCAGGTGACGACCGTGAGCCGGGACCCCCATGCGGGCACCTCGACCGTGGGCCTCCCGCTTCAGCCCCGTGAGAATTCAAGGTCTGTCGTTTGTCACCAGCCCGGCCCGCGGAGCTCTGCCCCAGCGGCCGAGGTCTGAGACGGGACGGTGTCTTCGGGGGCTGCTGCTCTGCCTGCCACCTGTGGGACCAGAGGGCACGGCTGTGCCAGTCACGTGCTCCTCGTGGGGCCTGCGGTCGGGGGGCCTGGGACCCACAGGCGTCCGGCTTCTGTTCTGTGGAGGGAGACGGGGGTGGGGGGGCCCGGAGCGGTGCCCCCGCGGGGCCCGGCCGTGTCCCCAGCTCTGCGGCTCGCCCCAGGAGGCGAGGCTCCGGGTTCCGCCCCGGTCTCTGCCGCGGGGCCCCCAAACGACAGAGCCCTGGCCGCCCAGGCCCCAGCGGGCACCCGTCACCTGCTGCCACGGCAGCTGTGACCGCAGGGAAGCTGCACTGGCTCGTGACCTGGGGGGGGGGCCAGCACCCTGAGGGAGGCAAGGCTGCTCCCCCAATGCCCCAGGACCCAGCAGGTGCTGTGGCCAGACGCCCTGGGGTCAAGCCCCCCACTGTGAGGGGGAGGGGCTCCGTGCACGCCGTCCTGAACGGCATGGGGGTGTGCCGTGCGAAGGGGGTGGGGGTCTCACATGTGGGGGAAGGATGTCCTCCCAGAGCTGGTGCCCACAGGGCAGGGTGAAGGTCCCATCACCATCATCAGCTGGGGCCAGCGGCTTTGCACCTGTGCCCCACAAATGCTCCCGTGTGGCCATGGTTCCCAGGGCCCAGTGCCCAGGGCGCTTGCACCTCGTGAACTCGAGGGGGCCCCGAGGGAGGTGTGGGTCCCAGGGAGGGCGCAGAGGGGCGAAGGAACGGGAGCCAAGAGGAGCCAGCTCCTGGGCCCGGCCCTGGGAGCCGGAGCTGGCCCCCTATGCCAGGCGGCGGGGACAGGGCGGCGGGGACAGGGCGGTGGGGACAGGGCGTCTGGTGGCCGAGCTTGGCCCACCCCCCAGAGCCGCCGGGTCCAGCAGACGGGGTGCAGCACCGTGACACTCGGCCCCCAGCCCCTCCGCAGAGCTCAGCGGGGCCTTCACTGGGACCTGCCCCTCCCCCCACGCTCGGCCCCGCCCCCCCACTCGGCCCCTCACCCCGCGGCCCGCACACTGGGCCGCTCGAGTAAATCACCGAGTGACACGGAAAGTTAGGTTCAACACTCGGGAAATTGAATTTACTGTGGAAATGTTTTATTCTCCCGAAAGTTCACGCCGGCGAAGCCTGATGCACAGAAAAGCATGAAATACGGCGGCCGCGGCCTCCGCCAGCGCGCGCCGCGGGCCGCCCTCCCCACGCCGGCGCCCATCGGCGCCCCCGCTAAGTGCGGGGGTCACGCGCCTCCCCGCGCCTCCCCGCGCCTCCCACGCACCTCCCCCTGTCGCAGAGACCACGGGGTCACAAATCAGTGTGAAGGCGGCGCCGGGGGCGGGGCCCGCGCCCACAGCAGGTGCCTTCGGCATCCGTCTCCGTCTCCGTTTCGCCGCTGTCCCCGCCCGGCTCGCGCTCGGCCCGCTCCGAGCCGCAGCCCGAGGCTCCCCGAGACCCATCTGGGAGGGGCTGCAGCACCAATGCGTGCAGAACACAGGGGAGCGAGCGCATGAAATATTTAAACAAGGACGGAGACAGGGGCTGCTGCAGCCTCGGGCAGCCCCGGCCCGGGGGCGGCAGCGGGAGACTCATCACCGAGTTCATCCTTAATGTTATCTTGAGTTCGCAGTCGGCAGGGCCGGGAAGTAAATCCCGGTGCCCGCTCCTCCACCCGGGGCTTCCTCCCGCCGCGTCCGAGCCTTCGGCCTCACTGCAACCCAGTGCCTAGTACGCTTTCGATGGCATCGATCTGTGACGTGGTAACGCTGCTCGCTGCCCACGCGCCGTGTGACCCGGCCAAGCGGGCGGGGGCTCTGGACCGGGGGGCCTGGACGCCGGGAACTCGGCCTCTCTCCCCCACCCCTCATTCCCAGCCATCTCGACGCCCGGCCCCACAGGGTGTCCTCCTGGGGACAGCCGTGTCCTCCTCGGGGACAGCCGTGCCCGCTGCCACTGCAAAGGGGAGCTCGGCTTCACCTGGCCGCTGCTCGGTCACTCTCGGGGTGCTCCCTGCCGGGGGTGACCCGTGTCTCCCTCACCCGCGGTCTGCGGAGGGTGACGGCCCAGCCTCCCTGGTGCCCGGCCGCCCCTCACCAGCCACCCCTGCAGCCCGGCCCCGACCCCATGGGCGCCAGCTCCCGGGGGCCCCTACTCTCTGACTTCCGGGCTCCGTCTGAACCTTCTCTCCCCCCACGCCCACAGCCGGGACGAGGGGTCTGGCTGGGGACAGTGGCTCCTCCTGAGGCCGTCCTGGGAGGGCGGGACCTGGCTGGGGCAGCCCCCTGGTGCTGCGTGTCCCCTGCACCCTCCCGTGTGCCTGCTGCCCCCCTGATGCACAGGGCCGAGGTGGGGCCCGCCCAGCGTGCCGCCTCCCCGCACCTGACCCAGAGCGCCCGCCATCGTCCTTGGTTACTTGGCACCTAGGACGCCGGGCAGGTTCGACCAGCTCTGGACGCACCGTCCCCACACACGCGGCTCACAGGTTGGCCTCCGGGAGAGCGGATGGGGGTGTCCGAGGTCCTCGGAGTCTGGGCCCCAGGCCGGTGTCCCACGGGGATGCTCTGGCCCAGGCGGCACCGCAGGCCCAGTCAGGTCTGGGCTCAGCTCCCAGGGTCCCGACATGGCCGAGGGGACGTCCCCGGCCGCTGAGCAGGGAAGAGCTGGCCCGCCGTCTCCTCGTGCGCTGTCCTCACGTCTGTCCCGTCCCCGTTGTCTGCGGGGCCCTGGGGGCCTCGCGCGCTCGCCATTCCTCCGCCCCTCCCCCGGCGCTCGCCACGTCACCCGCCCGGTGGCCCCGCGTGTGCCCCGTGTCTACACCGGGACTGCAGAGGTGTCCTTCAGCCTCCGTCACGCCCCGTGCAGCAGGAGGGGACGGGGCTGGGCCTCCGGCGGCGCTCGGCGGTGGCTGGTGCAGGGCGCAGAGGGGAGGTGCCCGCGGAGGACGCGGAGGACACGGCACGCACGCCGCAGGGGGGCGGCGCCCCGCACCTCATCCCCCCACCGTCCCCGCGGCCCCCGCTGAGGGCTCACAGGCAGTTGCGCCCCACGGCGAGCCCCGCGTCCCAAACGCTGGCCGCCCCGGCCGCCCTCACCAGCACCAGACCCCTTCCCCGCCCAGACCCCGTGTCCACGGAGCCCCTGCCCACCGCCGCCCCCACCCACGCCCCCGCCGGCATTTCCGGGGCCCCGTGCCCATCTCCGCGGCGTCCCCACCCGTCCACGCCCAGCCCCCCCGGCGCACCCACACCCCTTATTTACCAAACGCTCGGGTTTGGTGACGTTACTATAAAAATCAACCAGCTGGCACCTCCGGCTGATTAGCAGGCCTCGGCTCTGATTAGCTCAGCGCGCGGTAATCAGCCCCGCGCCCGCTCAGCTGTGGGCGTCGTGCTGCGGGCAGCAGGGCCGGCCCGCGGGAGGACGTGTGGGGAGGGGCGCGGCGCAGGGCGTGGGGCGCAGGGCGGGACAGGGCGGACCCGTCCCCATCCCAGTCTCCACTGGGCCTGCCCTGGGCCCTTGGCCCCGCCAGGCCGCCCTGGGTGGAACTAAGCCCCCTTAGCTGGGGCCGCGCTCAAGGGCAGAGTGCTCTCGGATGGAGGGGCGCCTGCAAAGGGCCTGGGGTGTGAGGGAGGCAGGCTCTGTCCCAGGGGTGGGCACAGGCTCCCCGCCCCCCACGTCTGTGGAGGGTCCCGAGCTCCCCGAGGTGCCCAGGCCGCAGAGGAAGCTGCTGGATGCTGGCACCTCATAGCTGGGTGTCCCGTCTGACCCACCCGTGCAGGGCCTGGGCTGTGGGTGGGGGACAGGTGGGAACTCGGGGCCCACGGGGGCGGGGCCAGCCTGTGCCCCCGTCCCACCTGTGTGGGGTCTTCCCCAGGCCTGTAGAGCAGCAAATTAAAACCCGGCCTTGCCTTTGACCCGCTGCTCCGGGGCCTCGGGGGGGGAGGTCTCCTCCTTCGTGTCCCCTCCAGATGCCTGGACTCCCCAAAGCTCAGGATCACCCAGGAAGTGGCTGGGCCCCGGGCCAGGGGGGCAGGCGCTGCTCCTGGGGCATGCCTGGCGTCCTGTGTCACCGCACTGCCACGTGCAGATGGCAGCTCTCGGGAGGCCGAGACGCGCCCCACACCCCCTGCTAGGCAGGTGAGACGCACTCTCCAGCCACAGGCTCTGGGCGCCCTGAGACCCCCAGAACTGTCAGGAGGAGCCCCACGAGGCCATGTGTCCTCAGAACCCCATTCTGTCAGCAGTGTGGGGCCGTGGCCTGGAGCGGTCTGAGCACGGCCCTGGGGACCAGAGCCTGTGGGTGGACAGAGACTGTCCGCTCTGCCTGCCAGGTACTGACTGGGCCAGGACACTGTCGGGAAAGGTGGCTTGGGGCCCAGCGTTCACGCCTTGGGGGGAGCCAGGGTGCTGGCCACACTCAGCTGCCCACCCAGCCCACACCGGGCCCCTCGGCTGCTGGCTGCAGGACCCGCGGCCGGGCACCCACGGTCCCTCCTCCAGCCTCTTCCCCACGGTCACCTCTCCTGTGCCATGGGCGTGTGACCACAGTCAGTCAGGGCAGCACCTAAACGTCACCTTTATCGTCACTTCACGAGTGACAGGGCAGCCCCCACAGGCCATCCCAGGCTGGCTTCGTGCCCTCCAATCAGCCGGTCGCCAGGTGAGTCGAGCGGCCAGTGCAGAGTCATGTGGCAGAGTGGGGACAGCGGGAGTCAGACTCCTTGTCATTGGCAGGACCACCTCCCCCATCCTCACCATCCTCCCCTCTGTGGCCTGGCCGACCTGCCTTGGAGAAGTCCCCCACCCCATGGGCACGAGCTCGCTCCTCTCAGGCGCCGGGGCAGCTCCTGGCTAAGGCCTTCCTGTGAGTGGGCGGGAACACGGCTGTGCCTCGGCCCCGAACCTCCGCCCGCCGCCTGCCGCCCGTCACCTGTCACCCGTCACCCACCGCCTACCGCCCACCGCCTGCCGCCTGCACATGCCGGTGAACTCATCCAGACTCGTCAGCCATTACTACAGTGTCGCAGCCTCCGGCTGTCCTTGTCCCTGTCCCCCTCCTCCCGTGTCCACTGCCCCCTTTCTGTCCCATCCCTGTGGTTTTGGGGGAGTGGGTGTGGGGGTGCGGGAACAGGTGCATGGGGTGGATGGAAGCCGTCCTGGAGGAGGCGCCCGGCCCTGCCCTGCTCCCTGGCAGGGACGCCGGGCACTGCCCAGGACCGGGCGCCGCCCGCTCCCGCCACGTCTCCCAGGCCGGCCTCCCCGGTGTGCCCGCCGGGGGCAGCGTGCCACGGCCGTCCCCTCGCGCCTGCAGCGAGGACGCTGAACCCCACCCTGCGACCGCGGCCGCGGCGGGCCCTCCTCTGAGGGACGGCAGCCGCGGCCACGTCTGCCACACAAAAGTCCGAGCCAAACGGACGTTTCGGGTCAGGGCTGCGTCTCCCGCAGTCCGTCTGCCCTCCTCAGCCCGGACAGACGGACGAGCCGCAGTGACTGACGTCTCACCACCGCGCCTCTCTCTGGAAGAAATGTCTCCGTGTCAAAATCAGCCAGCCACCAACACGACGTAGAGTGACTCGAACACGGTGTCCTGTCACGAGGGCATCGATTCACGGGGACTGACGGGATCCATAACCGGGTTCCCATGAAGGAGTCGCCGCCGCGTCCTCGGTGGACGGAGACCGCGCCCGCTTCAGAAGGACGCGGACGGGTCCCTTTGAGCCTGATGGCTGTGCGTGAACAAACGGAACTGTTTTCACGGGCGACATCGCACACGGAGAGAGAGGTGACACCGTGCCCCTTGCGAATGGGTCCGGGGGTGATGGAGAGCCGATGAAAAAAGACAACCGTTTATTTACTTGGGGCACTTTATTTTCCTCCATCGAATGACACAGAGCTCTAATCTCTCAGCGCGGTGGGTCTGTGCGGACGTCTGGCCGAGGGAAGCTCGTGTTTAATCCCCAAATGCCTTTGCCCCGCGTCGCCCTCGGCACCCTGCGTGGTGGAGGGGTGTGGCCCAGGGCGCGGGCGGTCGAGGGCACACCGGGGCCAGCGGTGATTTATACCGCACCCGGCGACGGCCAATGCACTCCTTCCTCCCGGGGCGGGTTGGCCAATAGGTCGAGAAAATGTGCTTCTTCGCCTTTTGGTTGAAAGGGCGCTTTCCGCGATGAAGTTTTGCGGTAATAAAGTAATTGAAATGAACCTTCCGAGTGACTCCTCTGACAAATTACCCCGAGGACAGAGTCCCCGTGCCTCACGGCGGGGTCCGCGTCGCTCGCTCAGCCGGCTTTCCTGAACTCTGCTCTGTCCAGCCTCGTCCTCGTCACACGCGGGGTTGGCCCCGGTGGCCCCTGGCACGGCCACACCCCCCCGCACCGTCGCCCCCCATCCGACCCTGCCCACCACTGTGCCCTTGTCATTGGGCGTCACTCATCAGGGACGCCATCCCCGACCACCCACTCTCCTAGAAAAACGCCCGCGTCCTCGTCGCCCGCGCCCCCAGCACAGGACCTGCGTGGGGACAGGCGGGGGCGGCAGCGCCGTGGCCCGTCACAGTGCCAGGGCGCGGAGGGCGGGCGCTCCGTGGCCGGCCGGACGCGCTTCTGGGAGGGAGCTTCAGAAACGAAAAGTTTCCTTCTTGACTCGGTTCCAACGTTCTGTCACGTCGTGTGGGATAATTATCTTCTCTGCCTCGCAGTGTTTCTTCCTTTAAATAAAAAGAACGCTGCTCGTTTGCTGCCCAGACACGGCGCCCAGATTAACTCGTCGTGAAGCAAAACAAAACAAAACAAAATAAAATGACTTATTCACGCACGGGCGTCCGGGCCCTTTCCTGGGCTGCGCGCGGCCGGGCTCGGGGCGGGGGGTTTGCTATCGGCGGAGGCCACTGGCCGCGAGGCCGCATCTTGCCCAGGGGTGCGGCCGGCCCGGCCCGCCAGGCGCGTCTCTGGAGTGGCCAAGCGCCTTTGGGACCCCCACGCCCGTCTTCCCATCGATCCCTGAGTGCTCACGCAGTCACTGTTTCCGTGGTTGATCTCCATATTAGCTGCATTAAAAATGGATGTTTCAAAGCACTGGAATCGCGCACCGTGAGAAGGCCACTGGAGGAGGGACACGTGGCAATGTCACCGGTCCCAGTCCATGCACCGGATGCTTCAAAAGGCCAGAGCCCAGAACGTCAGGGTTTGGAACAAGGAAGCTTTATCGATCGAGAGCTAGCGCTGCCCTAGATCCGGGAGTTACAGGACCTGGGGACAGCGTCTGGGGACTGCTGGGCCAAACGGCGGGTTCTAACTGGGGCCGGGAGCTCGGCGTCAGCACCGGGACTTCCGGACAGCGCACCGCCGCTTCCGGGAGGTTCCCGCGCCCAGGTTCCGGCCGTGTCCCGTCCTCTGGTGCCGTGTGCGCGCGAGTGCGCGTGTGTGTGCACGTGCGTGTCCGTGTGGGTGCGTGCGTGCACGTGTGTGCACGAGTGTATGTATGTGTGCACATGTGCGTGCCTTATGCGCGTGTGGTGTGTGTGTGTGTGTGTGAGAAGCAGGAGGCTGTGTCTGTGCGAGGTGGGGGGCGGGGGCAGCCCCCCAGTCACGGCGCCCCGCCCCCGCTGCTGCCGTCTGGCGGGACACCGCCCCAGGTTTCCAAACCCTCGTGTCCTTGTCTGCCCCTGACCTTCGCCGTCACAGTCATCGTGTGGTTTCCACCCTTCCCGAAGATCGAAGCCACCGTGGGCGGGATCCGTGGACAAAAGTCGTTACTTATCGATGCCGGTTTGGGGGAACATTTTTCCTTCTGAGTCATGAACCAGCTTTCCGCATGTGAGAAGCAGCTCGTACATCGTTGGGCGCCGGCAGGAACTGATAACGAGGAACCAGTGACGTGAAGCGGTCTCGTCCCGCGGGGGCTGACGGTCCCAGACCCGGGACCCACGTTGGGGAAGCCGGGCGGGGTGAGTGTCCCCGCACCAGACCTCGCCGCCCACGCGTGAGTTTAACCAGAGTGTGATTACTCAGTGCAGCCTTGGTCACTGGGAGATGCTATTTGAAAAAAAATGGGAAAAGATAAAAATAAGAGAAATAATTCCTTGTCTTAAAAAGATAAGCGTCCACATCGAGCTGGGCTAACCCTCTGAGCAGCTGTGAGCTCTGCGCCCACCTGCCGAGCTGCTGGTTTCCAGAAGAGACCAATGGCGCTTGCTTGCATGCACACACACACGCACGCACACGGATGCACACACGCACACGCATGCACACACAGATGCACACACATACATGCACACGCACACACGTGTCGTGTGCACACAGAGCTCCCCGAAAGAAGGGCCTGACTGCTGTGTGCACTCGACCGTGGAGAGAGGGGACAACAGGGGACACGCAAAAGGAACGAGGTGAATGTGCAGGGCTGGGTGTCAGAGTCATGAGCACACATGTCCATGGTCACACTCACACTCACATGCACTCGCACTCGCACACAAGTGTAGCGTGGAGCTCCCCCCACCCACGGGAGAGCTCGAGGCACACCTCCCTCCTCCCTCACTCAGCTCCCTCGAGGAACTTCTGTTTGGCTTTGTTTTGTGTTTTTAAAGAAAAAATGTTCACGGACGGTTATAAAACACATAATTTACTCCCGGTAATTGCCCCGTGTTCTCTACGTGCCGGGCCGGCCGCAAAGCAGAGAATAGAGACTCAGTGGAGGCATCTGTCTGTTCTGGGTCCCTGCTCGGCGTTTCCGGCGGTGACGCATAGAATCACCTCGATTCACAGACCTCGGGACCCCGGGGAAACCTCCTGGAGCCGTTTCTGTCTCCTGGGGAGTCTGGCATTTACAGATTCTGAGTTTGAAAGCCCTATACCATGGATCCCACAACTCCAAACAACTCCTTGGAAACGTAGGGATCTCCTGCCGTCCCCTGCTGCCCCTGACGGACGCCCGCCGAAGGCCCAGGGCTGCGTATCCAGGAACCGCACCGCCGGCCGACAGACCATGCAGGGCGCAGGCCGCCTCGCGGGGTCCTTTCTGCCCGTCTCTGTCCCTGATGCACTGCAAGGCATGAGCCACTGCCGTGATACACTCCAGGGAGCCACGCCTGTGAGCCACGCCCGTGAGCCACGCCACGGACCGCCGGGCTGACGGGGTAGGCGGCCCCCACGCGGCCTCGTCCGCACGGTCCCCTTCGTCTTCATCCCCTTATGTTATGTTTAATCCATTTCTCCAAGGCGGGAAACTTCCAGGCTGCCTTTGAAGCGGCTGTTCGCTTAAAACATTTTGCTTGAAGAATAAAAGGAAGGAAGGAGGACTGGAAATTGGGGAGGACGGTTTACGCTTCTCGCGTTGTTTTCTCCGATGCGGCGGGCGGTGCTTGGTGTGACGGGGGCGGGGGCGGGGGACGCCCCCACGAGTCCCGTGCACGGAGGAAGCAGACCCTCTGGGACCGGCCCTGCTTTCAGCCTCCGCTGGTCGCACGCGGCTTTTCCGCACAGCGCGGGCGGCCCTGGCGTCACCTGTCCGTCACCTGTCCGTCCCCTGTCCGTCACCCGTCCATCCCCTGTCCATCCCCGGGCGGGCTCGGGTCGGAGCCCGCCAGGGGAGCAGGCGCAGAGGCGGAAACGAGGCCTCTGTGTGGGGCGCTGGCGGCGACACGGGAGTGGGGGGGCTGCGGCCTGGCCTGGGGCCCGTCTACCCGCACGCTCTCGCGCCCAGTTCCGTCGGTCGGCGGTGTCCGTCACGGGCTGCGCTCAGGGCCCGGCCGGAGCCGTTCACGGCCCCGAGACACTGCCGGGTGGGCAGCAGAACCGGCCAGACGGGGGCCAGGCCGGCTGCACGGCCGCCCCTGAGCCTCGTCCCGTGGCGAAGACCCGGCCTGCCTGCCCCCCACGGGCCCTGGCCCTAGCCCTGGGGCCCCGCCGGCCGCAGGCCCTGGCGGTTCTGTCGGGGTGCTCACCGAGGACAGACTGTGTGGAATGAGTAACGTTTTAAGTGTCTGTTTACGCGTCCCGGTAATGAGCCCTTTGTCTGCAGCCCGGCGAGGGTGATCACGACCCCGTCTCCCCATGCCCGTCCTCGCCCGCAGGGCCGCGGGTGCCGCAGAGGTGGACGGTCCGTGTGTGTGCGCGGCGGGTGCCACCCCGCCCGGCCCACGGCGCCCCCGGCTCACGCGACCCCAGGCGTCTCCGGTTCAGTCTCCTTTGCTTTTGTTCTTGGACTCGCTTTCTGCTCACCCCGTTCTCACAGTGCCCTGCACGTGAGATCCGCGCCTTCTGCAAAATCTTATCAAGATGCTATGAGGCTTAAGATCCTTTCCAAACGAATCATCGCCGGAATCAAAATATTATGAGGCCAAATTACCTCTCATTATAACCTCCAGAAAATGAGAGAACTTTCCCGACCGGCAGAACGGGGAGAAGTAACCTCCAGAAATATTTGCCAGAAAAGTAATATTCTTTTGTGTGTGTTTTTTTTCAAAGCGATCAAATCATGGAAGCATACAAATAAATGTATTTTAATAAGGGTGAAATTACTAGTTAATGAGTTTGCTTTGGGGTTTTGTATCTTCGGTGTAAAAACACATAAGTGTTTTTTATTAGGGTTGTACCTATTATTTTCTAAATGAGCGTGAACACAGACCCTGCTCCGCTGGGCGGCTCACGTGCTCACACGTCACGGCTCCCTCGGCCGCCGCCTCCCGGGGAGCCCTCTGAACCCCACGCCCCGCGGACCTGGGCCCTTGAGGCATTCGGCCTCCCGAGGACGTCACAGCAAAGCGGGGTCTCCAGTGACACGCGAATGGGGCGCAACCTAGGCCCGGCAGTCGTGAGCGACCCAGCCTCAGTCTCCCCCAGTGGCCCCTGCACGGAGCTTCCTCCAGCTGTGGGGGGAGAGGGGGACCCCGAGCTCACTCCTCACACGGGGGCGGGAGGCCCAGGCCCCCGGGGAGCTCTGGCTGCTGGAGGGGACGCAGGCCTCCGGCACGTCACCGACACCCGCCCGGCTCCCAGCCCATGGAGACCAGGGGGGACACTGGGCAGCACGCGAGCATGGGACTCAGGGGGAGACGCGGGGTCAGCCCCCTCCGGACCCCTCTGGGGCCGAGCCCGGGTCTGGGCGTCTCTGCCCCGCTGGGCTCACCAAGGGTCTGGACACACCGCGTCACCGCCGGACCTCGCCCGAGCCGGACAGGGCTGCAGAGGCGATGTTCATCAAAGCCTCCATCTGGGTTTTAATCCTTGCAGCAATTTATTTGCTGAATACGCACATTCCTTCCTCGAAATTTCCTCGCCGTGGCCAAGGTTAACTGTATACAGACTCATTCAGTATTTATGATTTTTGCATAGTGGAGAAGTTTTTTTTTTTTTTTTCGTCTTCTTCTTCTTCAGAGTCAGAGAATCTGGGTGCATTAATCAAAAATAATGAATAAAATGATCCGTCTGACAATCCTCTCGGCCGCGTGGGTTTCGGGAGAATAACGAACTAACTTTATTAATCAACAGTTCCTGATTAATTGTTACAAAGTGTCATCCATAAATTTCCCTTCATTTTAATAATACTTGCTGAACGCTAACAATATCCCCAGTGAGTTCAGATTTATGGCGGCCGGGGCACCGTCAGGCGCGTGGCACTGGGGGCTCCGTGTCCCCCCGAAGCCCGCGCGGCCCGGCCACGGGAGCGGACCCCGTCCCCGCGCCCTCCTCGCCGGCCTCTCGCCCCCGGCTTCCCTGTCGCCGCCCGCGGGTGGCACGCGGGGTCCGGGGGGGCCCCCGGGCCTGGCCCCCCGGCCTCCCCGGCCCCCCGCCGGCCCCACCCCGGGGCGCGTTCGCGACGGCTAAGGTGAAGAGCGGTGTCACGACCATTAACCATGACAGTTTCACTTTTCTCCCCTAATTACTCGTTCCTGCCTATTTGGCATTTTCTTAGAAAAATTTGTTGAATAATGACCGGCATTAAAATGGAGGCTCTTCAGGATTTATACGCAGGCCTCATTCATCATGCACGCCCCTCATCGCGCGGCCGGATTTATTTCCGAGAGTGTCTGCCACGCCTGTGACAGCTCAGTCATTTTCTTAAGGGCGCAGCGTGGATGGGGGCACACTTAAGCACGCAGCCCCGTCTCCGCAGCCGCGGCCCGGGCTGGCTTCTCCGTGAGCTGTGTTTGTTTACTGCGACTGCAGGCTTGACATAAGGCAATTAGTACTAATTGTTTAACCCAGCTGCCTCGCTGAGAGCAACCAAGAACTTTTGTGCTTCATCTTGTCATCTCGCCTTGCTCCCTGCTCCCGGCCGCTGCCATGTTTGCTCCCGCTCCCGGCGTCCGCCCAGAGCGCGGTCCACCTCCCCGAGCGCAGGAGGCCGGGGAGGGGGCTGGCACCCCGGGAGCGTCTTCGCGAGGCCGGCGTTCGGGGAGCCGGCCAGCCCGCGCCGCCGGCGGGGTGCCGTGCGGCCTCAAAGCCGCCCGAAGGACGCCGAGGCCCCAGCGGACACGGGGGCTCAGAGGCCGCGGGGCGACCAGGGCCCCCCTCTGCAGCCCTCGGGGCTCGGAAGTTGCAGGGGACGCGGTGGCATCAGGCTGCCATCTGTCTGAGCGAGCACTTCGCTCCCCGCGTCTCCTCTGTCGCAGTCTGCACCGCGGGGAGGCTGCGGCGAGGAGGACGAGGAGGAGGATGAGGAGGAGGAGGAGGAGGAGGAAGAGGAGGAGGAGGAGGGCCTGTCGTTCATCCGGCTGCGGTTTGCGGTGGCCTCGGGACCGCGCCTCCCGCCGGCCCAGAAAGTGCATCGGGCGGGAGGGCGTGTCGCATGGACATGGCATCTCCTGAGGGGGGTGGCCTGATGGGCAGAGCGGCCCTGGTCGTGGCTGCGCGGCCACCGGGACGCCTCTGTGCGTGCCTGGGGGGCGGGGGGACCAGGGGCGACAGAATCAGAATCACCCCGGAAGCCGCCAGGCTCTGAGGAGGCGCCGAGGTGCTGCGGCCGCCCCACGCGCGGGGCACACCTCGTGCAGAGCGAGTGGACGGCCAGGCCAGCAGCCACCACACCCCACGGCGCCGGGCGCCGGGCAGGGAGCACGGGGAGCGACCGGCCAGGGAAGCTGTGCTCTCTCAGCCTTCTGGGTCCAGGCATCACGTCCCTGCTTTTGACGACGACAGGGGCATAAGATGTCACTTCTGTCTTCTCGCTTCTCTCACCTGGGAACGACATCCGAGCCCGATGGCGACACCGGAGTCTCAGCCTGGGCGTCAGGGGGTGGCCGGGCGCTCGGCGGCTCCATGGCGGGCAGGGCCGTGGGCCCCGCTGCGGCCGCGACCAGCGCTCTCCATGGGAAGCACCGGCGCCCACGCCAGCCGGGCCGTGGGACAGGGTCTCGGCGTCACTCACAGAGCTGGATGCCCAGAGGTGCTGGGCGCACACGGGTCCCCAGCGGCCACGCCGGGAACCTGGGCCTCTCTCTGCTTCTGGCCGGCGGCGCCCGCGTGGCTGGTGGTGGCACAGCGGCCTGGGGCGACCGGCCGTCCCACACTCTCTCTGGGCACTGGGGACGGCCCCCTCCCGCCACCCCCTGCGACGGTCCCCTGCACTCGGACTGGGTGCCCCCACGCCACCGCCACTCTCGGACCCCAGGACGGTGGCGTTCGCCGACAGGTCGAGAGGACGAGACCCCTGTGGCCTGGGGCCACTGCCGAGGACGGCCGTGGTCACTCAGGCCTCTTACTCCAGCAGGAGAAGCAAGACATTCAGGTCTGAGAGGACATCTACTCGGTGTCTAAACAAAGAACTATTTAGTTTTTCCTAAAATCCCCGTGACCCTCAGCACCGTGCGCCCCACAAAGCACAGGGGCCGGGGCTGAGGCTGCTCCTCGGGGCTGCGGGGCGGGCGTCTGGAGGGACGGGGGTCGGGACCCCGTGGCGAGGGAGGGGCGGGCTCTGAGGCGCTGACTAGTCTGCCCCCCGCCTGGCGACCCCCGGGGATGCCACGCGCTCGGCCCCCACAGCAGCCCCGAGACCTCTGACGGCCAAGAGCCCCCTCCCTGCCCGAGAGTAAGTCGCCGCGAGGGAACATCGTGTCGCTGTCCCCGTGGGTGAGACGCTGCTTTTCTCCCCCTGGGAAAACCCTGACCCGCTGGCAGGCGCCGATCCGCTGAGAAAGCCACAGGCTCCCTGTTCCAAAAATGCTTCCGCCGCTCATTAAAATTAGTCCAATTCTGAAATGATCATGTCACTAAAGAGTATTTCAACTGGTATTGATTGGATGATGGCTGCCAACGCCCGGGGTGAGGAGGCCGCTGCTCCCGCATCCCGGGGGCGCGGACGCAGCCCAGCCCCGCGAAGCCGGTGCTGCCCCGGCCCCCGCACCGCTCCGCCCGGGGGGGTGCTTCCCCCCTGCGTGAGATAACTGTGGACACCTCGCTCCGCGCAGCCCGCACGCGCTTTGTCTCTCAGAGCCGGGGGCGCCTGGCCCCTGGGCGGGGCGGTTCCGGCAAGATCTGAACCCCGTCCGGAGTCGGGGTGACACGCGGGTCCGAGCGAGCGTCTCGCCCTTTCAGACCTGCAGCTCTGACGTGGGGCCCTGGGCCAGCTCTTTCCAATGGTGGCTGTTATGTCGATGGATCTCTGGGACGCGCCAGGCAGGCGGGGGGCTGGCTCCCGGGGGGCTGGGGGGTGGGGGGCAGGCTCGGACAGGCTGCCCCTCACCCGTCGGGGCTGCGCCTCGGCCTGTCCCGTGCTGACGCCCCGCCCAGGTCTGCGCTGAACCCGCCCTTCGAGTACACCGCTCCCTTGCTCCCCACGGCGAGAGGCAGACCCCAGTGTCCCGGTCCCCGGCGGGCGGCCCCCAGCCCCCGGGCTCTGCTCACAGCCCGAGCTCTGTGCGGGCGTGGCGAGGTGGACGGACAGGTAGACAAGATGCCTGGTCTCAGGTGTTTGCCTTCGGGGCTGGGAGAGGCAACAAACAGCAGCAGGAACACAGATTCCAGGCTATAAAATGTCCACCGAGGACAGGAAGAGGGTGGCCAGAAGGGGCAGCGACGGGGAGCCACATGGCAGAGGGGACAGGGGCAGCCGCCGGGAGGGCGCTTGCTGCTGAGAGCCGGGCACGCCGAGGGAGGGACGCCTCAGGAGGCCCGCAGTGCCGCCCTGAGCCCAGACAGAGCTCGCCCGCTCCTCCCGCCTCCCAGGGCAGGGGGCGGGACTGGGACAGCCACGGGGGACAGACCTGTCCCCAGCCCCTCTGGCCGCCACTGCCGGGCCAAGCACCCCGGCGGGGCCCACGAGATGTGTGCACGCTCAGCGAAGGAGAGAAAGGGCTGGACGCGGGCCATTCGGGGTGACCATCACCCCCCTGCGGAGGGGACAGCGGCCCTAGGGGTCACTACTTTTTCCAGAATCCCCCATCAACAGACTCCCCCCGGCCCTGAAATGCAAGGGCGCATCAGGCTGTCCCCTCCGCCCGGATTGAGGGGCTCCGTGGCCCCCACCCCACGGTGACGAAGACACGCGCCTCAGCCCACAGCCCCCCGGGCGAGGTGGGCTCCAGATGGCAGTCCAGCCACCTTGCCACTGGGCAGCATTTTCTACTCCCCACCCCCCCAGAAAATGCCAAGAGGTCAAAGGTCACAGCAGGAGGAGGCAGCCGGAAGCCCCGCCCACCCGCACACGGGATTTAAGAGGCAGCTTCTCTGCGTCTCTGCCGGGAGCTTGGAGGCTGGAAGAGACGAGAGGAGGTTCCCCCGCGGGGAGCCAGGCGGCGGGGACAGCTCAGGACAGCTGGGCACGGGGCCTCCTGACACTATGGCCTGGCTGGGGACGTGGGAGCCTCAGAGAGCCTCTCAGGAGGCTGCCAGGTGAGGCCATGGAGACGGCGGGCAGGTGGCCCGGGCGGCCGTGGCGAGGACGTGGCGAGGACGCGGGTCACCAGAGCGCTCGCCGCCAGCGCGTCCTTTGTCCCAGAAACTGCTCCGCGGACTCACGGGTTCCCGCCCCGGCTGGCGGCTCACGCCCCCGCCCACCGCGCTCCCGTCCGCACTCCATGGCCTCGAGCGAGCACGTGGGCAGGAGCCCTCACGCTCCAGCCTGGCCCTGTCCTCTGCCGGAGCCTGCACGGCAGTGCCGGGAGCATCCCCAGCGCCCGGAGCCAACGCAGAAGTATGTGGGTCGGCTGGCTCTGCGCCTGGGGACACCCTAACCGTGATCAGGGGGTCTGGTGGGCAGACAGCGGGGCTCGGGCCTGTGCGTGCCCCCCATACCCATCTCAGCCTGACTTCAACGGGCAAGGCGGTGCCCGCAACCCACCGCGGGGCCCAGGCCGAGCCTGGCAGCCTCCGCCTGAGCGTCTCCGGTGACAGGGCCCACGCGGCCGACCCCGTATCTCCCTGCTTTCCACGCTCTCTGCTGCGGCCCGACGTGCAGTCCCCGCTGACACTTCCTGGGTGCCCAGTCAGGAAAGCTGGGGTCGGACAGAAGCAGACCCGGCCCCGGCCCCGCGTGCGCGCTGGGACGAGACACCCAACGTCCCCATGCCGGCCCTTCCGGGCCTGCGGTGTGGGCGCTGCGGTGGCCACACAGGGCGGTGGCGAGCACTGTGCGAGGCCACGTCCCCGAGCGGAGCCCGAGGGAGGCCCCACGGATGACAGCGCAGGACGACACACGCGCCCCGGCCGCAGGCAGGGAGGGGACCCCCAGGGACCGAGGTGAGGTCGCTCACGCTGACGGGGCCTCTGCCCCGATGCCAGCCCTGCCAGACAGACACTGCGGGCCAGCCTCCCTCGGCCATCGCGGTCGGGGCAGGATACGGTGGCGTTTATCACAATGAAAAATACAGACGCCGCCAGAGAACCGACCGTCCCCGCCGGGCACGCCTCACGCGCACAGACGCGCCCGCACACACGCGTGGCTGTCCGGAGGGAAGGCCGGCACAGCGGGAACCTTACGGCCAAACAGCCACGCGCGAGGGACCGGTTCAAGCAACTGGCGTCACGGCCGCCCCCGGAATAGTATGCAGGCAGGAAGAGGGGTGAGGAAGCCGCGCCAAGCCCGCGGGACGGCAGAGAGCGACAGGCGAGGCGGCGTGGATGAGTGGCACCGTGACGCGTCTGTGCTGCTGCCCTCTGCTGAGGACGCACCGTGAGGGTGACCGAGATCGGACACAGGCGGTTTCCGGTGGGGGAAGGGCCGGGATGGGCAGACGATTTGAATACAAACCTCGTTACGTGAGCTTTCGCCTCTAGATCGTGCGAACGCATTGCTTGTTTAAAACGATTTAAAAAGTAAAACTGGATGGAAAATAAACCGATAGACTCGCAAAACTTTATCGGAGACGTAAGAGTGGCCTGAGTGAGGGAACGGACAGAGCAGACGCCCGTAGGAAGGACTGCACACTCGGTCAATTGTTCCCCAATCAATCCAGGGCACTTTTCATCAGTCACTCAACATGCACAAAGTCGCAAAGTCATCCTGACGTTCACGCGGGAAATAAGACGTTCCTGCATCGTCGGAAGTTTGGAATAAGGCAATGAGGCGTCGACGTTCTGGCGTTAGATCGAGTGATCAAAGCATGTTTTAAAGGCAGCCTGAGTGTTAGGGAGTGGGAACACACATGTGCATCCGTGAGGAAGCACAGAGAGAATGGACTGAGTCACAGGGAATTATAAAAATAAAACTCGTCCTTAATAAAGCTACGTGCAAGCGACTTCAAAATAGACGCAATTAAAGACTGAACACGGAAAGCATAATAAGAACAACATGTAGAAACATTTCTCATAGGACCGGGTACGAAAGATCTTGCAGAGCAAGAGAGAAAACCCAGACACGGCGACCAAAAAGAACAATCAGATTTTACTACATAGAAGTTGGGAATCATCACACAGCTATTACTATGGATGAGGAATTTACCAGTCACAAGCGGACATTTAACACTGACAAAAATTGCGTGCGGATGTATTAAATTTCCACATCCCAAGGAGAAATCCAATGAAAGGTGCGTGGGGCCTCCACGCAGGAAATATGAAATGTTATTAAAAATAGAGAAGATTTTAATACATGAATCTATGCGCTAGGTTTACAAGGTAGAGGACTACGCCAGTTCTTCCCAGGGGACTTACACACGTAACACAACCCCAAGAACAATACCAGGAATTTGGGGGACGGATTGGAGTTTTTTAACTGATTGGAGTTTTAACGAAGATGTCACGTGTTCAGAACAATCCGGAAGCAGGCGGGAGGCCCAACTCTTGGTAACTCGGGGTCATTCTGAGCCACGGCCACGAGGACCAAGCTGCCGGTGGCCGACAGGCCGATGGGACAGGACAGGCCCAGGCGTAGTGGGCGCACGTGGGCACGGCCCGTGCACACCTGGCAGGAGTGACGTCCTCTCCAAGACGTGCCCCAGGGTCGACCAGGTGAGACTCAGGGCGGATGAGACACTGGCTGCCCCTCTGCCTCACACCGGCCGGCCCCAGACACCGGCCCCTACACCCCGACGCCCGACGCGGGGAGAAGGCAGCCGAGCTTCCGCGGGAAACGCTGCGGAATAACCCCCCAGCCCCGGGGCAGAGAAGACTTCATAAATAAGACATCAAAAGCGCTCCCATAAGAAAGATTGATAAATGGAACCGCATGAAAATTAAAAGCTGCTGTTCTGTAAGAGACGTCACAGAAAGGCTAAGAGATACATCACAGAGCGAAAGAAAACATTTGCAACACAGATAACCACCCAGCCCGTGTTGCCAGAGCGTAGGAGAACGCTCTGCACATCCGCCCGGAGTGACACGCGGTGGTGCCAGCCACGAGCGTCACGCCTCCGGGCCCCCCCGGACCCCCTATGCCCCAACTCCACAGACCCCACTGCGCCCGCCTCTCCCGGGGGCCGCCGGGCCGCTGGAGGGGGCGGCTTCCTGCCCGTCCCCGTCCCCATCCCCAGGCGCCCAGCGGACGTCCCCGTCCCCTCGGAGGCTCCTGCGTGTTTCCTGTCACAGACCCGGCCTCGGCCTCTGTCACTCGGACGCCCCGATCGTTAACGAGCTCAGCCTCGGGGCCTCGTCCCCTCCCGGCTGCGGCCACCCGCAGCGTCACAGGATAGGCGGCAGCCATGAGCCCGCCGCGGGGGCCGCGGCCCGACGCCGACCAGCACGCGACAGCCGGACGCAGAGGACAGCGGATGCCCCTTCACCTACCTTTTCCGAAGGCGCAAGTCTCCTCTGGTGGCCAGCGAGGCCGAGGCGTGGACACACGGGGCGGTGCCGGGGCGGCAGAGGGGCCTCTTGGGGGCCCCCACGTTCGCTTCCGGACCCGCTGCGGTCGCGTGGACGGTCTCCTTGGGGCGGCGGGGTCTACACGGCGGCTCACGTCCTCGTCTGCATCTGTGCTGTTCTCTAGAAGAGAAACAGTGCGGCAGGTTGAGCAAGAAGACTACGTTTATACGACCTGAAGTTCAATACGCAAAATACGTACGCAGCTCAGGGAAAGAGACAAACGGCGTTACAGGAAAGGGGTAGCGGGTGCGATAAAGGATCCACAGTCAGACGCGTGTGGCCGGGGCCCGCGGAGCCCCTCGGTGTCCCCCGAAGCCCAGAAGGCGCAGCCTCGGGCACCAGTGACCGCCCAGGCGGCCGGAGCGCAAGCCCCACGACGCGGTGGCCGTGGGGACAGACAGGCGCCTCTCGTCCGTGTGATGCGAGTCGTGAATCGTGTTCGGAGGCTGATTTGGCGCCGGTGGTGGCGGCAGCTGGGACGCTCGGGGCTGGGGTGGACCTCAGCCACTCTGAGCCGGTGGGCTGAGCTGAGGGCCGGCCAGGCCCGCAGGGGGGACAGAGCAGCCCGCAGCCCTCCCTGCACCGAGCTCCCCGGCCTCCCGGTGGGGAGAACACGGGATCCCCTGTCTGCACAACCACGCCTGGCCCACTCACGCTGCAGGTGGGGGGGGGGGGACCTTCCCCGGCTGGGACGCTGTGGCCCCCACCCCGTCCGATCCACCCTGGAGGAGCCTGTAGCAGCCTCCGCACTCTAGGTGGGAAGGGCCACACTCCCTGTCACCACACAGGTTCCCGTTCCGGGGACACTGAAGTCCCCGGACTCATCCGTCCCCGCTGTGCCAGTGGTGGGCGTGGCCACCCCCGTGAGGGCGGGGCCCCCACACCGGGGGTCTGCCGTGCGCCCCCATGTTGGCAGCAGCGGAGCTCAGCCCGGCTGCCCGGCAGACGCCGGGGGCGGCAGAGGCACGTTTGTGCCTCATACGCAGCCCCGAGGTCCCGATGGGCTGGGCGTCCAGGGTGGACTTGGCTTCGGGACCTGCACAGCGGATCACCGCCACGCGCAGCCCGGACCAGCGGCCGGTTTAAAGCCACGTCGACGGCCTCAGGCGCCCTCGGCGGGTCCCGGGGACCCTGTGCAGTGCTGAGGCCCCGGTGGCCCTGAGGGCAGAGGAGGTCACAGCTGTGCCGCCCCTCCGAGTGGCGACTGAAGCGTCCGTGTGACCCCCCCATCGGCCAGGCCTGGTCCCCACCGCCTGCCTCGCCGGCGACGCGCCCCTGCGCCTGGTCCGCACCTGGTCCGCGCCGGGCTCAGCGGCCGCTCTGCAGACACGCACGGGGTGCGCGACACCCGCGGGGCCCTGACGCAGGCGAGTTTCCAGGTAGACAAAGGTGTTCATTTACGTGTCTGAAGTCTCCCATTCAGAGATGACAAGGACGACAGAGGACCAGGAAGGGTGACACATGGAGACGCGTGCCACGGACAGGCCAGCGACGACGAGGAGTCACCGCTCAGAGCAGCGCGAGGAAGGAACTGACCAGCAGGACGTGCTCACCATGCAAACGGAGCGGGCGGCGGGGTCCCCCTGCCCGTCCGCATCTCAGTGCTGGGTGGGACAGCACCGCAGGCGGCCCCTGTCCGCCCTGCACTCCCCGCTCTCCGCAGCGGCGCCCTGGGGGGGCCTCTGCTCCAGGAGGCCAAGGGCGCGTGCACGGCGGAGAGTACCACCGCCCAGGCGCCTGAGTCTCCCTCTGGCGACCCGGCCACCCCCAAGGCCTGAGCCGTGGGGCCAGGTGAAGTGACACCCTTTGCTGGAAGCAGACGCAGAGCCGAGGGGAGCGGCACACGGGGGTCCCGGTGGCGGCTTCGGCTCGCAGCCACGGACGCTTCCCGCCACGGTTGGCTCCCAGCGCCCTCTCCCCTCCTCCCCGGTCCCGCTAGGACCAGGCTGGTCCGTGAACCACCAGCCCGCCGGCCCGGTGCAGACGGGTAGGTATCCACATGTCAGGGACGGGAGCGAGGAGAAGCCTCCCACGTGTCTGGGGACAAACATCCAGTAAAGACAGCACTACGAGCACTAACCGGCAAAAGTGACACCAAAGAAAACCAGACCAGAGCTACAGAGGACACCACCAGACGCTCTGAGAAGACAGACTTTCTTCTTTACACCAAGAAGACAGAGTCAAGATGATAGGCAAAGAGATAGTAAAACTAATATCCAAATGGTCTTTCAAATCATCAACTATCCAAATCCCCATTCTTCATGATCCCAGAATAAAAGGACCAGATATAGGAACAAATGGTGAGAAAAAAAAATTACACTATAGCTATTCTTAAAGACAAAATACGGAACAGAATCAACTATCAAGGACATAAGAGGATACATCTCTTTCGGGTGAGCAGAGGCCTAACTCTGGAGCGTCGCGTGGCCGGATGTTGACGAGGTCAGGGAAAGGCACTCGATCGCTGTGCTGGTGAAATACTTTTATTTCACACTGAAAGAAAAACTCTGGAAAAGCGAGGAAAAGTCAGCTGTAACAGAAGACAGCTTCGCTCTCCCGCCTCGTGCTCTGCCCGGCAGGAACACAGCAACGGAGCTGGACCTACCCTTTCAATAAGACGATGGGTGTGATGTTCGGAGAAAGGTGGTGGGGACAGAGGGTTTTTAAATGCGTCATGGACGACTCAGAAGCCACCTGAGTGGGGCAGGAGACAAAATCTGTACAACGCGTGCAAGGTGGGGGTCGGGTCCGAGTTACCTGCGACCCCCACGGAAAAGGCAGCCCGCAGAGGAACGGGAATGCCCCCTTCTTGGGCTCCTGATGGCGGGAATGAAGAGAAGAGAAAGTCTTCTAAGGATTTCTAACCGAAATCACTGCACGGGCTTGAGGCTAAAATTCTTGCCATCAGTGCGTCTGGAAAATCCCCCAGGAAGCTCATGTGTGTCCAGAAGAACTACACGAAATCTTTGCAAGGAAAACACGGGCCTCAAAGACTCGGGCAGACAAAACTCCAGAGAACATGGACTCATCATAACAACTACGAAGCACGTGAGGAAATGCGCCACCATAATAAAAATCAGCAGTGAAAACAAACCACAGAATCATCAGACACGCAAGACGCAACGTTCAGGATGTCTAACACAATGTTTATTATAATTAATAAAACTATTTAATAATTATTTAGTAAAAACTATTTAATAATAAAACTATTTATTATAATTAATAAAACTATTTATTATAGTTAAATAAATAAAGGAGAGTCTTAAAAGTATGACTAGCGGCCATAAAAAATTATGAGGAACATGTGAAAGAATTAATAGAATTTGTAGGAATTAAGATCTTAACAGGCAGATGAAGCGAGACCAAGGGGACAGCGTGTGACAGTCCGACCCTGTGTCTCCTCAGCTTCTGGAGTCACCGTGTTAAGAGGATAGGACGAGAGACAATATTCGAAGATAGAGTGGCTGTAACATTTTAGAATTAATAAAAAATGCCAATCATCAGTTTCAGAAAAATCAACTACTTCCAAAGAGAATGAATATAAATAAATCTACATCCGTAAAGCCTTTAGGACAAGGAGAAAAAAGTTCGAAGTGGTCACAAAATAAAGAGCAATAATGCGTAAGAATAACAACCACAGAGGCATGTGACTTGTCAACAGCAACGCTAGAAGCCAGAAGGTAGGAAAATAACTCTAAAATTCTGAGAAAAATGACTCTCAACGCAGTGTCTGTGAGTATAAAATTATATCTCGCAAGAATGAAGATACAATAAATACATATTGCAACAGAGAACAACTTGTAGTTTTCGAAAGGAAGGAATTTTTTAAAAAGGAACATCTAAAGGCATTCTTCATAATGCAGAGAAAAGCTCTGAGATGTGGGCGGGAAGGTCAGCAAAGAAAATCGTGTACATGTGGGTAAATCTATGTAATTAAACAATGGCCATTTAAAACAAATATTATGATTTCTAAAATGCACAGTATAAACTGAGAAGAAGTAAAATACTGGTCAGAAATAGTATGTATCCATGGTAGAAGCTAAATATTCTAAGACGGTTATATTATTTTGAAAGAGGATAAATATACTGTTTAACTGGAAGAGGTAAAAAGAGAAGATTAGATCAACCATCTCAATTTAAAAATATGTAAAAGGAGAGAGAGAAAGCAGAGAAAGGGAGAAAAGAGGTAACAAAATTAAATGGTAAAGATATAGCCAATAATGTCGATTTTCACAATAAATGTAAACAGACTAAACTCTCTGGGTAAAGGACAAAGACCTTCAGGCCGCACTTAAAGAAGAAAGAAGAATTCTTAAGACATTCAGACTCAACATTTTTAAATGGAAAGGATAGAGAAGGATATCATAAACACTAATTAATCAAAATGGAGCTGATTTAGCAATATCAACCCTACAAAAACTAGACTTCGTGTCAAAACACATTATTGAATATGAAACATATCACCCCATATTCAGTTCTAAGCTTCTATGAATTGAATGCTATAACTTTAGAATATGAAAGTTATAATGGACATTACTAAAAAGAGAATGCAGTAAATCCATCATCACAGCAGAAAATCTCAGTACCTCTCCCTCATTAACTGATAGGTCAGATTAAAAAAAAATCAAGGATGTAGAAAATGTGAACCGAGCAACTAACAAACCCAAATTAATAGATAAATATAAAATAATAGTCATTAACAGAGGAAATATTCTTTTCATACATATATAGAATACTTATGAAAATGAAACAAGCAGTAGGACTCAACAATTTCAAAGAATTAATTTCATACGGAATTACCTACATAATATCTATAAAATTTCACGTTTGTGTGTGTAATAAATACCTCGTAATTTGTGGAAAGCCAAGAAAGTTGAATCTAAAGAGAGATTTATATTTATACTAAAAGAGATCAATATTAATAGAATAGAAATCAGTAAAGTAAAAACGTTATAGTAGAGAGGCTTACTAAAGCTAATATTTGGTTGTTTCAAAAGACAAATGAAAACAGACCAACTCCGGAAAGACAGAACTTGGGGAAAACAGAGTAAGAAAGCACAGATAAAACCATTTTGGGAATCAAAAGGGAAGAAAAACAGCAGACAAGCAGAAATTAAAAAAAAAATAAAAGCTCTTTTTTTTCAATTTTAGGACAATGCATTAAAATGAAGTGAAATGGGCAGATTTCTAGAAAAATAATCTGTCCAAACGAACATAAATTTTTGATAGTCCTATAACTATGAAATAGATTATATCGATGGTTAGAAAATCTCCCCACATGGAAAAAATCAGGCGCAGATCATCTGATGGGTAAAATTGTTCCCAACAATAAAGAAACGAACGGGCCTCGCCCTCGCGGAGACCCCCGGAAACCAAGAGCGGGCGCCCCGATGTCCGGGGGGCTCGGCTCCTCTCCCGCGCGTTCTTCTGGCCTCAGTTCTGTGGCCTCGACCTTCGATGCATCCGTGCCCGTCCGTGACGCGCGTCCACGTGGCGTGTGGCACACGGATCCCCGCATGTGACTCGGCGCTCTTCGGCACGTGCATCTGCCCGTGGGGTTCCCTCTGAGGTCAAGGTCGGGGAACCTTGTTCGGGGATGCGCGTCCCCCTGCGCCCCTCGGGGACATCGTCCCGGGAGCGTCCTGCAGCTTCCGCCCGTTCTGTGCTGATTTTTCTCTCGACCTCGTCCACGAGTGATCGCCCCGTTGCGGGTCTGAGTTTTGTTCCTTTTCACGGCGGAAACTCATCGTGGTGCGTTTATCCGTGCCACGGTTCATGGACACTATTTTTTCTGTAAAGTGCGCTGCCATCAACATCGCGCTGAGCATTTTTTGGTGACGTGACACCATTGAGGGGGGTGCGTGTAACGGCTAAGTGCGGATGCTGGGCCATAGGAAATGTATACATTTTGCGTTAGTGGGTATGGCTAAGTAGTTCTTCAAAGTGATTTTCCCAATGGATAACCTGATCAGCAATTTGAGGGCGTTCCAGGTCCTACGTGCTTCCTGGTACCCTGCTGATGCGAGTCTTTAAAAGTTGAACCTCGGGCAGGTGTGCAGCTGCCCGATGGAATTTTAATTTGTATGTTTCTGATGACAAACGACATACACTTTTTCATATGTGTATCGGTTCTTTCAAAATCCTCTTTTGTGAAGTGTCTATTCAAGTTTCTTATCTGTCTATTGGGTTATTGGGATTTTTCTTATGGATTTATAGGAGTTTTCTTTCACAATCTCGATTTGAGAGTACCATTGAATATCTGTATTGGAAATATCTTTTCCAAGTCTGTGGCTTGTCTTTTTATTCTCGTAATGGGGTCGGTCTTCTGATGAACTTGGCTTCTTAATTTTAATGAGGTCTAATCCAGCAATCTTTGCTTTTAGTGAGCACACTTTTGGTGTTGTTAAAGAAATATTTGTCTGCTCAGAGATAATGAAGATCTTCTATTTTTTTCTTTAGCAACCTGATCCATTTTAATTATCATATTTTGTTCAATGATGGTCCATGCTGGATTAATGTTTGTGTAATATGTGAGGTGGGGCTGTGCAGTCAGGGTTCTCCAGGGAAAGAGAAGCAGCAGGATGTCTCTACCTGTAAAATAAGACATTTCCTCATGTGAGTTGGCGGCTGAGGGGTCCCGGGAGGGCGGACGGTGGGGTCCGGTCTGAGAGCCCGCGTGTCGGTTCAAGTCCAGACTCAGGAAGGCTGGAGGGCCCCGCCCCGGGCAGTGCTCAGGAGGGCGTCTCTCTTATTTGTAGGGAAGTCTGTCTTTCTGTTCTAGTCAGGCCTTTAACACACTGGGCCGGGCCCACCCACATCAGGGAGAGCCTGCTTTCCTGGGTCTTCCAATTCGGGTGTGACTATTTATGCAGCAATACCCGCACAGACACACCCAGAGAATGTTCACCCCAATATCCGGGCACCTCGTGAATATCTGGGCCAGAGAAGTTGACACATAAAGTTAACCCCTTCCTCCTTTTGCTTTCCATTTGGGGCCTTCCCTCCCGACGCATCTGGCTCCCCACATCTGGAGCCGCTCAGCTCCAGACGTAATAAACCCCCCATTTCCTGCAGAGATGGGGCTGGGATGCGCCCTCGGCTACACTCGGTCGACAAGGAGATTGGAAAAGGCGTGGGGGGTGGCACCTCGCGGCTGCTGCCCCCAGGCCCCGGAGCTGCCCGGCGTCCCGCGGGGAGGCGGGCTGGCTCTCTTGGCGCGGCCCTCTGCCAAGTGAGCGCAGCCCCAAACACTTGCTGAATGAGACTAATAAAAATATCCAACTTCCCTCAGGACTGATCGAGAAGAAGAAAAGAGGCGAAAACATCACAGAAAGGGGACGGAGAAGACACGGCGAGAGCGTGGCCCTCGGGCGCGAGCACGGCGGGGGCTCCGACGGCCATGAGGGTCAGCGGCCTTCCCCGGTCCCCCCGTCATACTCCGAAGGCGGCAGGACAGCTGCCCCAAGCCTGGCCGGCCAGCCCTGGGTCCAGTCCCCATGCGGAGGGCAGGGGGACGCCGGGGAGCCCCTCGAGGCCCGTGGAGCCCCAAGCCCCAGCCGTGGGAACCGAGCGATGCTGCAGCTGGCTGTGGCTCTGCTGCCTCCCGCTGCCCCTTGTCCCCGGCCCGGCCCTGCTGGTGCCCTTGGAGCCCCGGTGTCCCCATCTGTGACCTGTCGACGACCCTCCCGGCCCACCGCGGACGGGCAGAGCTGACATCAGGCGTGGTCCCTCCCCGTCCATAAGCGTCTCGTAAGTGGTGAGTGTCACTGCTGTTGTCACCACACCAGGCACCCCGAAAGCTGTTTCGAAACAGAGAGTTAAACGCAGAAAAACGCGCCGTTGCTGGTGGACTGACTGCGGCTGCCTTTTCCTGATGCGCATCCGTGTTTCCGTCTCTGCTCGCTTAGTACGTCCACGTCGGCGAAGTCTATCCATCAAGCTGACGTCCTAGTACGACCTCGAGCCCTGCGGGGATGACGCGTGCTTTCCTCCGAGCACGCGGGAATGGTTACAATAATAATTACATGCCAGACCTCTACAATCTCTGCATACCTTCTGAAACAACTTCCAGTCTCTGATTGCGATGCCAACAAAACTACATATAAATAATACGGTTTCGAATGAGAAACTCCTTGGAATGGACTGACCACGCTTCTGTGCAACGGGAAACGATAAAGCACGACCACAGACACAGACTATTGAGGACGACGTGGGGACACGGAGGGGCTGCGGCCAAAGCTGTACTCATCACTACAGTGATAATCGCAGGTGTGTTTCCTATGAAGGGAGAAGAAAATAAAACCAGATACGCGGACGCTTAAACTCGACCCGTCGGCGAGGAGCCGGGGGCGTGAGGGAAGCGGGAGGGAGGGATGAGCAGAAAGAATGAGCACACGTACGCGGTCAGCAGAAAGGCTCACACAACGAGACCCGGCTCCCTGGCATGACAAATAAAATATTCAAAACCGAGAAGTCTAATCGAGGAAGAACGAGGCCCCCATCGGATGGATATGAAGACATCGTCACAAACGCGAAGGGGATTGATGGGCTTTACGAGATTTCTGTGAACAACGCTGCTAAATACGGAGACGGCGTGAAATTCACCCTGTCCGGGGGGAACACCTCGAAACTGGCTGAAGAACACCCGGAAAATGCAAATAAAACAGAAACTCTTTTAAAACATGGACAGTGTGGTCAGAGACGCAGCCGCAGGGGAGGCTGGGGGCAGGGTCCGCGGGCGAGGGCCAGCAGCCCTAAGGGACAGGCCGTTTCGCGGTCTCTCCCCTCTCTCTGTCTGTCACTGTCTGTGTCTCTGTCACACACACGCGTGTGTGCACACACACAAACACAGAAGTGAAAACGAAAATGCATTCCAGGAAAGAGGAAGTAAGATTTTAAAAATATATCTTTGTTTATAATAAATTACCTACATGGAAAACCCAACAGAATCACATGAAAAGCTCCTGAAGTTAATGAGAGCTGAGGAAGGTGGCACATTACATAATAGGATATAAAAATAATCAGTCTATTTGACAGAGACAGCCACCGGGTAAACGTGATGGACAATGGTCCCCACTTATTACGCCATCGTGAACGTAAGACACCCAGACGGAAAGTTAGGGAGAGGCGCGGGGGTGGAGGGAAGGACGGGGCGAGGCGGGGCGAGGCGGGGTGCCCCGGCGGGCTGTCAGGGAGGGGGTGTGGACAGCTGCTCCTCTCAGAGGAGACGAAGTGTAAGGACAGGGGGTGTCGCGTGTGCCACCAGATACAGGGCTGAGGCGGGGTGCAGCCAGCCGGGGGGCAGTGCCTCGCCGGCCTCACGGACAAGCTCAGGGCCACCACGGTGGCCCACCAGAGCAGCGTCAGGCAGGACTCTGCCTGCCGAGTGACAGTGCCCGAGCCCTCGGCTCCCCCTCCACCACCTCCCACGGCACAGGACGTGAGTCCCAAAGGCGAGAAGGCAGGTGAGCTTGAAGCAGGCTCCCTGGACAGCCCAGGGGAGAGGGCGGGTGACGGGAGGGCGGGTGGCTGGTGACAGCGTTCAGCAAGCACAGTGGGGTGACCGGTGAATGGAAACGGTCAAGGCTATGGATACATAACGCCAGTCCCCGCAAAGCCTGGGACCGATGGATAAGCCGCCCGCGAGAAGGGGTATAATTCGCCCGACTTCACCACCGTCACGCAAGGAGTGGGAAATTTATAGGATAAAAGACCAATGGTGTATCAAGGTCTTCGTTTGTGTTCCTTTGAAATCCAGGGGGGAATAAATAATTTTCTAGGTTGACCACGTGTATTCACAACTTTCCACGTGTTCCTTGCTGTTCTCGCATTTTGCGTTCATCTTCTTCCCACCAGCTCATCTGTGTGCCTTGCGTGAGGATAACAGACATTTCTCGTCTGACTCGGTGCCGATCTCATCCACAGTTAACGTTTTTTTTAACTTCCGGTAGTCATTTGTGACAGTTGCGTGTTGTCGGTGTCATGTAGTCACACCCGTCCATCTTCCACCTGCGTTAATCATCGCGGCCAGGCTTTATAATAAGCCACCTATGGCATAATGTTCGGTAAAGAGGCGAAGCATGAAACCACGTTTACAATACGATTAGACGTGTGTGACACGCACGCGAGCAGGAGTCTCTTCTGTGTAAGGTGTCTTATCGTCCAGATAAGCGAACGGTCAATGGCCTCGTCGAAGTGTAAGGAGACGGAGAACAGCTGAGTGTACGTTTCCGGGAAGACAGTGACAGGTTTTAAAACGCCTCACGAAGCCACAGCACCTGACACAACGTGGAAATGAAGGAACGGACGCGCGGATGAGGATGGACAGCCCGGGAACGCTGTCCACGGTGAGCGAGCCGCTCGCCAGCAGGGAAAGATGGGTTCTTCAGGAAGTGACTTTGGGAATTACCGGCTAATTAGGAAAAACGTTCGGGTCACTTACATACAACCCATGCGACAGCAGAAGCAATTTTAGGCTAAATGATTAGTTGCATTTCAAACATGACTCGGAAATGCAACAGCCATTCAGTTGAGGGAGAACTTTTTCAAAACTTAAACTTTGTGTAAGACGCAAAAGGAGGAAAGATTGATAAAACTCTGTATAAAACATTACTGATGAAACGTTACTGGTATTTTACGTAAAACATACAATTATCATAAACAGAAAAAACAGAGTTTTTAAAAAAAACACTATAGATAAAAAAATTAATCTTCTTCATGTTTTAAAAATTACTTAAAATCAATGAGAAAAAAACCAGTGACCCACCAGGAAACAAGATCAATTAGTGATTCTTCTGGGTTGAGGGAATACTAGCAACGCGTGATTTGTAAGCTTTTCCGTATTTTGTTACATTTTGCAATAAGCACGTATTCCTTTCTCAAGCCGATCGCAGACTGACATCTCAAAGCACGTGGACCCCGGCAAGGCGGGCGGGGGAAGGGAGCGAAGAGAAGAGAAGGGTTTACAGAGTATTCATGTACGTGGGTCACACACACACAAGTGGTTGTGCTCAGAAGGAGTCACAGAAACACCCGTACGGCACGGCTTCTAATCAACAGAAATAGAATTGACAAAAGCACGTGACATTCTGCATGGTCACTGTGTGTCTGTCTGTCGTCACCGCGTGCATCGGGACAGCCGTCCTGGAAGGCAGCTCAGCGATACGGACATTGAGACCCCTGATCACGAACGTGCCCTCTGAGCCTGGGACTTGGCCCTCGGAAGTGAGTTGGGCAGGCCCACCATGGACGGCCACGGCGGGTGGCGGGGAGCCCTGGGCTGGGCCGCCAGAGCCCCGCTCCAACCCCCGATGGTGGAAAGATGCCTCTGCTTCCGGAACTGGACGATCTCTTTCCCTCCGTGACAAGCCGCCTGTCCCCTGGAATGTCCTCACCCCTCACCTGCCCTTCACGAGTCCCTGGGACCAGCTCTGGAAAAGCCACTGCCCCAGATGGGCCAGCCACACCTCTCCTGCCCGGCTCCGACGGTCCCTCCTGTGGCCGGCCGTCCACAGCGCTGTCCCCAAGCGGCTGAATCTGCCGCCCTGGGGGCAGCGGCCTGGGGAGTCACGCGAAGCCCCGGGGTGCCGCACCCTGTCATGTCAGAACCCAAGGTCGCACAGCTCTCACAGGGCCTCCGAGAGATGAGAGCTCCGTTCTGCAGGGGCCCCTGGAACAGGGCTGGGGGCGGGGGAGGGACTCCGGCCAGTCAGGTGACGCCCCGGCCCCCAGGTGGCTGCTGGGGCATCACAGTGACTCGGCCCGAGAGCCAGGGCCCGGGGCAGCCCTACCTTTGTTTCCACTGCTGGCGAGTCATTTCTCCTGCTTAGGCCTGTGTCCCCATCCGTAAAGCGGCAATGAGGGTGACCTCGCCGGTGAAGCGTGAAGGTTAGAGAAGCCACGAGCGTCACCGGGAGGCGTGTTATCCTCACAGTGGGGGGTGCACCTGGGGGAAGGCCCTGGGTGCATCAGGATTCCGAGCTCAGCTCAACCGCTGTCGTCTCTGTGGCCTTGGGGACACGTCCTCACCCCTCTGGGCCCCGGCCGCTCCCCAAGGACCTGCCCGGCAAAGGGACCACGCCGAGCCTGAGACAGGACCGGGGCTGTCCCAGGCCGAGGGCAGGTGTGTCCGCATGTGTGCACATGCGTCTGCATGTGTGTGCTTTGTGTGCATGGTGTGAGTGCACATGTGCATGTATATCTGCATGTGTGTGTGTGTGTGCACGCACATCTGTGTGTATGCGCGCATGTGCATGTACATCTGCGTGTGTGTGCCCCGTGTGCATGGCCGTGAGCGTGCGCACATCTGTGTGTGCACACAGGCACACCTCGGTGCACAGCAGTGCGGTGTGCACACGTGAGTGTGCCGCATGGCAGGCTGGCCCTGCATTCTCGCACCTCGGTGTTTTCAAGCCCTTGCAACCATGTGAGATGTGAGGGGCCCCGGGAGCCCCGAGCAGATGCGCCCACCCTGCCCAGCCCTTGGTTGCCCCCCGGTGAGCACGGCACCCGCAGCAGCCCACTGACTGCCCAGTGCGTGTCCAGCTGCACAGGACTGCCACGGGGCACTGAGGCTGTGTGTGCACGCGCGCGCGTGTGTGTGTGTGCATGTGTGTGCATGTGTGTGTATGTGTATATGTATGTGTGTATGTGTGTATGTGTGTGTGTGTGTGTGTGTGTGTGTGTGTGTGTGTGCGCGTGCATGCACGTGTCCGTGTTCGCGGGCTCCCGGGTTGGGCGTGAGCGCTTTTGCCACACGGGCCGGGGTCCGCTGTGAGCACCTCTGCTGGGCCTGCAGTGGCGCCCCCCTCCCCCGTGCCCAGGGCACTGCCGGGGGCCTGTCTCTGCTGAGACACAACTACGGGAGCCACTCGGGCCTGGCAGTTTGTCACCACTAAAAGCCTCACATCCTGACTCCCCCTGCACTATTAATCTCGGAAAAGCGCATTGTCAAACCTAATGAAAAAGAGAAAGCCACCGAGGGGAAGGTGTCCACACCTCAGGCTGACAGTTGTCAGGCCGGCCGGCCGCCGGCCTGCTGGGGACGGAGCTGGATGAGCAGAGCAGCCGCAAGCGCCCGGGGAGGTGGCTGCGGGAACTCGGGGCCGGGGGCAGGCTGGGCGCGTGCCCGCTGGCAGCGGGGGGCCCCACCGCCCGGCAGGAAGGAGGACAGGAGCCTTGTGGCCCGGGGGTCACTCCCAGGGACGTGGAGCTGCAGGATGTTCCCCAGGAGAAGTGCCTCTGAGAGGGCTTCCCGCTGCGGCCGAGCTCTCTGCCTCCCTGCCCTCCCCTCGTCCCCTGAGAGCACTGTGGGGACGGGGCGGGGCACCCACAGGGCCACACGCAGCCAGCCGTCCCAGAACCGTCCAAAGCTTTCACTTGGTCTGTAGACCAAAAAAAAAAAATCAGTTAAATAGTTGAAATTGGATGGTCTACATAAAAAAAAATAAAAGTTGCCATTTCTCTTGAAAAAAATTAAAAACCTGGTCAGTGGAACAGAGTCCCACCGAAGGGCGATCAGCCACAGCGGCAGGGAGGGGCCTGTCTGGGGGCAGGAGCTCTTCAGCGACCCCAGGCCCCAGTGTCCCTAACCGCCCCAGCGCTGGCCACAGGCCCTGGGAGGAGACTGTGATTCTGGGGGCGGGCGCTTCCCGGCCCCCTCCCAGCCTGACTTCGCGCCTCCAGGGCGCGCTGGGGTTTGTCAACCAGGCCCATGGATCGTCTTCAGCGTCCTGGCCAGCTCCTCCCTGCCCCCGCCTCCAGCCGGCCGCCATCCCCATCGCCATCGCAGGCACCCTCTGGACGCCGCAGGGGGCCCAGGGACACGGCCTGGTCTGCCCCACCCCCGTGCACTGCCGGGCAGGAGACGCGGCCACCGTCAGCCCTTTGGCCCTGGGCCCCCCGCCCGTGTGGCCGCGAGGAGAGAGTTGCAGGCAGAGGCCACCGACATTTTTACTTATTCTATTTTATTTTAAGTTCGTGTTTCAGTTACAGGTGACGTGCAACATCGTGTCGGTTTCGGGCGAACGGCGTGCTGGTTGGACGAGTCCACACCCTGCGAGGCGACCCCGGTGGCCCACGCAGCTGTCACCGCACCACCGACTCTTCCGGCCACTGTCGTCCTTCCCGGGACCCTTTCCTACCTGCTCGTCCCACCCCCTGCCCCGTTGTCGCCCAGCCCCCGGCCCCGCCCACCGGGCGACTGTCCATGTCACAGTTCTGCATCTGGGAAGAATTGTTCCTTCTGCTCACTTTCTCAGGAAAAGTGAAAGCGCGTGTAGTTTCCCCGCCACGGGCTCCCGCGGTCGACAGCGCGGCCGGCTCCCGCTCCGTCTGCTCCGTCCACTCTGCATGCTCGGGGTGAAGCTGCAGGCCCGGGGTTTGGACCTGGCCTGGCCCGTCTCGCGGAGCCTGGGCCTGGCTGCCCGGCCGGTGGGTCCGTCGGGAGCCTCCCGACCAGCCTGGCTGACGCGGGCCTGGGGCGCTGTCTGCGGGGCGCTCCCCGCGATGCGTGGCGACGCGCCTCTTACTTCCCCGCTTGCCGCAGCTGCTTGTACCACGGGGGACGCTGTGATCCTGGCGGGCTGGTTCCTAGTGCGGCCCTCCTGGGCCGGCGTCACCGGGAACGGCTGTCTTCTAGCCTGAAGGGGTCTGTCACCGCGTCCCTGCCGTGCTGAAGAGGAAGAGCCCGGGCGTGGGCGTGGGCGTGGGCATCAGCGGGGTCCCGAGGACGTCTCGCCTGGCGCCTCCAGCGGGGCCCAGCCAGCCCCGAGGCCCGGCCTGCGTCCCGGTCACCACGGTGGCTCGGACGGAAAGTGCCGCTGTGACCGGTGCTCGAGCCTCCAGGAAAACGGAAGGAAGGACTGTCCAGAAACACGGGACACCTGCGTCTCCCATCCTCAAGCCCACGCTAGGGGGCCGGGAGCCTGGAAACCCAGGGCTCCCCACGCCAGCCGGGCGCCCGTGCTGGGGGAGGTGGCTGAGCTGAGCTCCAGCCCCACGGGGTGGATGCGCCCCCCACGACGAGCTCACGCGTGGCGCACGCACCCCCCGTGATCCCCCCCTCACGCAGAATCCCACCGCACGCACATGCCGTGCCCCGCTTAGGACACGGGGCCGGGCAGACGGCCAGGCCGGGCGCCCGCAGCCCGTGCACGTGTGCACGCGGCCTCCGCCGCCTCCGTCAAGCAGAGTTTTTCTGCTCGCGGTCTTCTCCGGGTACTTTTAGGTGCAGGGACAGAGAACACGTCTTCATTAGGGACATTAACATTCACAGGCTGTAGTAAATTTTGACAGTGAAAAGGTCTCCGTAACCTTTAGTTGTGCAGAAATTTACTTCCCAGGAAAATTACATCTGGCACTGTCTTAATTAATGCTAGCTTTCTTTTCTGAAAATTGTGGGCTTGTCAGTAAAAAAGGCAGAAAAACCTGAATTTAAAAGGCTGGACACAAAAGACGCCGGGAATGAAGCCGTGTGCGGTTTCACAACACTGCTCCGCGCGGGCCCCGCACGGCGGGCTCGGGGTCCCGGCGGACGCGGCCGGGTGTGGTGACACGCGCGCGACGTGGCTTCGGTCCGTCCCCACGCCCTTCCGTCTCCGGGTGTGACCACGCACAGCGTGCCCGGGACGGCGCTCTGCTTCAGAAGCAATAGGGCAAATAGCAGCTGTACCTGCGAGGAGGAAAAATGATCTGTGACTTCACTCTGCGCCGTCCTCCCGCAGCCCGAGCGCACCACAGCGGGCTGCAGGAACGGTGGCCGCGGGGCCGGTGGCCACGGGGCCGGTGGCCGCGGGGACGGTGGCCGCGGGGACGGTGGCCGTGCGGACGGTGGCCGCGGGGACGGTGGCCGCGGGGACGGTGGCCGCGGGGACGGTGGCCGCGGGGCCGGTGGCCGCGGGGACGGTGGCCGCGGGGACGGTGGCCGCAGGGACGGTGACCGCGGGGATGGTGGCCGCGTCTCCGCGCCTGCGTCTCGATGCTCTGATGCGCTCCCTCCCGGTCCGAGGCGGGGCCTGGCTCTGCGCGGCAATAATTCTGTTCTCCGCGATGCGGGCTCTGCGTGGCCAGCAAGGCGCTTCTGTTTTCCGTGGGGTTCAGAGATTCCCCTGGGTCCGTGTCCCGCCCCCCACGGTGTGCACTGGGGAGGCCCAGCAGTGTCCCCTCCAGGGGGAGGGGGCCCCACATGTGCGGTCCCTGAGAGCCCTTTCCAATGACACACACTTTACGTCACGGTGACACGAAGCGCGTTTGGGCACGCCTTAACTTCGCTGTGTGCGGGGTCGGCACGGGCCTGGGGGAAGGCACGCAGCCCCACACCCCAGACCCCTGGAGGGCGGCAGGAAGCCGACCCGCCCCCCGCAGAGGAGCTGGGGTTCCCATGCGAGCCCCCCGGGCCCAGGCCCTCTGCTGCACAGGACCCTCTGGGCGCCAGGCCTGTCCTCAGACCAGCGACGTGGTCACTGTCCCCGGTTCCGGGCCACGTGGGGCGACGTGAGTGGCCCTCAGCCGGAGTGGGGTCCCCACAAACTGTCTGGCAAGGGTGGGCCCCACCTTGGCTGGTCCCGCAGGAAGGTGCGCTCCGGTCAGGCCCCCCCAAACTCTGACGTGACACGGGGGCAGCCTCCCGCCTAGCAGAGCGTGGGCCCCCGTGGCCCTGGCTTCCCGTCGACCTGGAATTTAATTACGTGGTTTTGTCTCCATCATACACTTTTTTTATACTTATTTCATATTTATGGTAAGTGCTCTTAGTTTTCTATTCATGGCAATGATATAAAGCTTCTTCTAAAAATTAAATCTGGTTAAGTAAAAAAGATGAATGCCTATAAATTAAATAAAAACATTAAGAGGAGTCGCCGTGGCCCCCGGGTGTGGCCCCACACGGCAGCACGTGAGCGCTGCAGCCCAGCCCCGGGCCGGAGCGGACAGGACGGCCGGGCGGGCGGCGTGAGGCTCTGCCCTCCGCCCCCGGGAGCTTGGCCCCGAGGGGAGCTGGGTCCCCGACCCCAGGCAGCCAGCCTGTCCCTCCCTCCGTATCAGGGTGTCCAGGCTGCAGGGACACCCTTGTATGGTGACGAACGCTCCCTGCGTTGTGACGGACGCCTCTGGTCTCCTTGCTGGCCTATGGGACAAAGCTTTCCAACAGAAGGATCATCAAACAGAGTGCATGCCTCAGCAGCAACCCCCGCAACCCTTCACCCGCGTGCCAGGGCGGGCCACGTCCCCGCAGGCCTGCTCGCTCACGCTCTTGCACGGTTTGTGCACGGGACAGGGTGGCAGGCCGGCCCAAGCGTCTGTGATGCAGAAAGATGCAGGTGCTGGGGGTCCCCGAGTGCGGGGGTACGCAGGGCCTCAGGGGTTGACGGGGCCTGCAGGGCCCCCGGCCAGAGGGGTCAGGAGAGAGCCACAAGGAATCGAGGGGCCCAAGGGGCCCCTGGTGGGACCATTTGGGGGCCACGGGGGTCACGGGGCCGTGGGGAGCACGGGGGGTTGTTGGACCTGGAGGGGTGCAGGGGGTGCCGAGGCCACAGGAGCGCGGCTGCGGTGAAGGCGGCTCCGGGCCAACCACGCCGTGCACACGGCCTGCTGCCCCCCAGCCAAGGCGCCCAGCGGCGTCCGTGTCTCCGAGACCTCGCCCCCCAGCTCGCCCCCCCCTCCCCGCGCCCCACGCGCCCGGCCGGGAACCACGGAGGACATGACACAGCCCATCTGAAAATGAGAGACGAGGCCCGAGGAGAGAAACCGGAAGGCCGGGGCTGATCCGGCCGCGAGGGTGACACTCGGCCCTGCGGCCGGGAGTGAGCGCGGAGGCCACCGTGTGCCGCGTGCCGCCTGGCATCCCACTGTAGACGCAGATGGCGGCTCGGGGCATCCAGCGCGGAACCCCTGGGACGCAGGACCCGGGGAGCCCCCAGGTGACGCGGACGGGCCCCTGCGCAGGCGGGCCGGCGAGGGCACAGCAGCCAGGCGCGAACGGAGTGCGCTGGGCACGCCTGTGGCTCCCTCTCCACGTGGGCGCGAACCGGCTCATGATGCTGGCACGGACCAAGCAAACCCCGCACAACCAGGGCTGGAGAGAGGGCCGCCCGGTCCGGGCTGTGGGGCCGGGCTCCGGGCCAGCATCGCCCTCCACTGGGCCGGACGCAGCCCATGGGGGCAGAGGAGCCGCAGGCTCCCCCACGGGACAGGAAGCTCGGCCCGGCCTGGCCGCCCCTCGCTTCCGCCCGGCACCCCTCGTGCTGGCCTCCCGGCCCCCAGCGGGACCCCCACTGCCCTCCGTCCCAGGGCGACTGGTCACGTGATACCTGCACCCCAGCCCGGTGTGGCTCCGCCCGCTCGGGGCCCCCGGAGGTGTCACCACGCTCCAGCCTGGCCACCGGTGACACAGGACACTCGTATTCGTCCTGACAATGTGCACACAGGCCCGACAGGGATTCCTGATGAGGCTTCCGACGCGTCATGCCGCTCGCCCTGCTCGTCACCATCACAGCCGCGCGTTACTTAACTGTCCTCGGCGAGTGTGCCCTTCAGTTCAGAGAACTGAGTGTCAGCACGGAATCCACGCGGCCCCGAAGCCGGGTGGGGGGGCCCTGCGTCTGCTCTCACGATGCCGGAGAACAAGCCCGTCTCCCCGCGTCCCCTGCCCCTCCTCGGGCAGGGGTGGGCGCCCCGCGCCTCTGCGACCCCAGTGCCACCACCCGAGGCCGGGCCCGTCCTGCCGTCCTGCTAGGGAGTGGCGTGGGGTCTCTCAGAGCGGGCTGTGTCTGCTGAGCGAGGGGAGGCCTGGCCCCTCGGGAAGGATCAGCGAGCTCATAGATAAGACGAACGCTGTGAGGGTCCACGCAGACCCTGGGCAGAAACCTGTGCTCGTTCTTTTGTCTCATGCCCATGGGTTGTTCGTCCAGAGCCCCCACTGTCACGGAGACCCGCCTCCAGGGACAAATACCCAAGGGCAGCGTGTGCACCCCGTTATCACCTGGTGCCGCGCCTGGGCTGGTCCCTGGAAACCACACGCACGAAATGCGGGTTGATCAAAACCCAGCGACGGAGATCGCGGGCACGCGCGCGGTGACGGGGCGCGGAGATCGCGGGCACGCGCGCGGTGACGGGGCGCGGAGATCGCGGGCACGCGCGCGGTGACGGGGCGCGGAGATCGCGGGCGCGCGTGCGGTAACGGGGCGCGGAGATCGCGGGCGCGCGCGCGGTGACGGGGCGCGGAGATCGCGGACACGCGCGCGGTGACGGGGCGCGGAGATCGCGGACACGCGCGCGGTAACGGGGCGCGGAGATCGCGGGCGCGCGCGCGGTGACGGGGCGCGGAGAACGGGGACATGCTCGTGGTAACGGGGCGCGGAGATCGCGGGCGCGCGCGCGGTGACGGGGCGCGGCAGCGGCTTGGTCAGAAGAGCATTTCTCCTCTGTCCTCACACTTGGTTTTAAACGAGGGCGTAATGGTTCCAACGGAGCTGTTCTGATGTGGTGATTCCTTTCTCTTTCGAGAGGCCGTACTCCAGGTGTTCTCTTGGTCACCGAGTGCTGAGACCGAGCAGGCCACGGCCAGCTGCCGGGGGGCAGGTGCGCTCGGCGGCAGCCGCCGAGGCCCACGCCAGCGCCCGGGGCCCGCCCCCCGGAGCCAGGCGCCTGGTCAGAGCAGGAGGAGGTGCAGACGGCGATGTCCGTCCAGCCTTCGCCGGGGCCCAGGGCCGCGGCCCCGCTGAGGCCAGGCCCCAGCTCGGCTGCGGGGCCCGTCGCACGGCGTGGGCGCGCCGCTCCGGTTTCAGACTCCGGGCGCGTACCCGCCAGCCCCGCGCGCCCGTGATCAATCACGCGTCGGAAGCCGGCTGCGACGCAGCAGAAGCGGCGTTCTCAGCTCCCCTCGTGTAATAAATGGACGCTCCGTCCCTCAGCAGAATTGTCTTCCAGGCTCCAATTCGCCTTGTTAGGAGTGTTGTTTATACAGTAGTTAGCAAACACGCGAGTGATTACGCACAGCACTCGTTCGGGGCGAGGCTCTACCCCCCACGCTTTATGGGTCTTCCGTCTTCATTACCCGGCGTTTTGGGTGAGCTCAGCGGAAAGCTGGCGGACGGCCGTGGCCAGGACCCGCAGCTCGGCGACTTCCGAGACGCACGGAGAACGTCTGGCCGGGGCACGGGGCACAGGGCACGGGGCCTGCGGGGCTGCTGCCTGCGGGGCTGCGGCCTGTGGGGCCACGGGCTGCGGGCCGCGTGTCCATGTGTCCGCGTGTCCGCGTGTCCATGTGTTCGTGTATTGCGTGTCCGCGTGTCCGCGTGCCTGCATGTCCGCGTGTCCGCGTGTCCATGTGTTCGTGTCTCTGCGTGTCCACGTGTCCATGTGTTCGTGTATCTGCGTGTCCGCGTGTCCGCATGTCCGCGTGTCCATGTGTTCGTGTATCTGCGTGTCCACGTGTCCGCGTGTCCGCATGTCCGTGAGGCCGCGCCCGGCCGGCGTGTGAGCCGCGTCCCATCTCGCGGACAGCGCTCGCCCCGGAGAAGGTCTCCGGCTCCGTCCTCGTTTACCCGCTGCGAGCGGGAGCGCGTCTCGTGCGCACGTGGGGGGCGGCAGCCGCATCTGCTCTGGTTGCTGCAGCCGGAGGGACCTCATTTCGTAAATAGCATCCGAGTGGGGCGCACAGCTTTCAGAATGCAGATCACGCGTACTTGAGTAACCGTTGTAGGGGTGCTGGGCCCCCGGCGCGGCAGAGCGGAGGGGCGGGGGGGCCCGGGGGGCCCCGTCTTTGGGGATCGGGGTGGGTTCGGGCGGAGGGAGGGCCGGCCGGAAGGTCCCCGCTCGACAGGAAAGCACGGCTGAGAGCAGCACCGGGAGGAAGCCCCTCGGCACCCCTGCTTCCCAGAGGCTGCTGCCTGCTCTCCCCGGATCAGACACCTCATCCATATCTATCAAGAGAGACCTAATTATAGAGCTCGGAGATTTTAATGGCGCAGGAAAATTTAAATGCAGTGGAAAATATGAATATTCCTAAGCCAGCAGTCAAAATACAGAATGATTGGCTTCAGAATCAATGAATTATAATTTCGGAGCATGTCCTCAGAGGTGGGGCCCCCTCCCAGGAAGGAGTTAGTGCATGAGGCGAGCAGGTGCTAACGAACCCCACTTCTGTGCTTGGCCGGGCAGGGCCTCGGCGGGCGCCCCGGGCTCCCGCGGACTGCGGGGACAATGGAAAAAGCTCCCGGGGCCTGGGGTGAGTCGCACCTGAACCGGGGAGCCCGCTATCTGTCCGCACCCTCCCCCCGAAAAGCTGCCTGCTGCTCAGGCCCCAAACCCACGTCTCGAAGCCACACGGGCCTCTCACCAAGGCTCCCCCCGCGGGCGCAGCCCACGGGCCCCGGGGGGCCAGGCATCCTGTGCGCTGGGCTGCCTCCCTGCCGAGCACCCCTATATCTTCACCTGAGCAGGAGACAAGGAGGCGCCCCAGCTGCTGTCCACGCGGCCCTCAAACTGGAGAGTCAGCCCATAAATCCCGCTTTATTTTATGGACAAATAAGCGCTGAGGTAAAATATTCCGGGCCCGCCGCGAGGACGCGCCGAGGCAGCGGGGCCGTGACAACGGCCGAGACGGTGGTTTACGGCGTGTGCCGGGGGAGGGCGGGGACGTGAGCGGAAAAACGCCCTTCGGAGGATTTATGGGGACGGGCCTCCCTCGTCCTCAGCCAGCAGCAGCCGATTAGGCCCTGATGGCCAGGCGGACGGCGGCCCGGAGCGGGGCGCGTGGGGCCGCCCTGCGGCTCCCCGCTCATTGGGACAGTGTCCCCTGCAATTACCACGTGGGTGGCCGGGAGCGGGGCTGGCAGGGGCCCGGGGCTGGCAGCCGTTCCGAGCCCTTCTGTCCCTGGGGACCGCGGCCCCGAGCCGCGGCCAGCCCGGCTCTACCTGGCAGGCGGGACACAGCTGCGACCCCCGACCGCCGGGAGGGCCCCGAGATCCTGGGCTCTGAGGGTGGCTGAGTCCACCCCTCGGCCCCTGTCACTGCGGAGGTGGTAAAACCTGGGTCCCACCCCCGAGGCAGGACCCAGGTTTCTCGGGCCGCCAGACCCTGCCCCGCGAGGCCACAGAGACGGAGCTGCAGCGCCATCAGTGACGGCGGCCGGTGCACACAGAGGAGGGCCCGGCCCGGCCCCGAGCCCGCTGCTCGCGGGCCCCACCGGCAGCCGTTGTGGCCGTGGCCGTGGCCGTGGCCGGCCAGCAGGAAGGACAGTGCCGCGTACAGACCCGCACACTCTGTCCTCGGGGCTGGAAGCAGCCACCGCAGGGGGATCGGAGGGGACAGAGCCCAGAGCATCTGAGGGATGTCATGAGGGCCACAGACATTCCCAGGCGCTTGCCATCGTGGTCACAGTCAGCGTCCTCGTCCCTTCCTTGGCGCCCCTCGGGCAGAGGACGGCGGCTCAGAGATACGAACGGAGCGGTGCCCGCTGCCCGCAGCCCACAGCCCGCAGCCCACAGCCCGCAGCCCGCAGCCCACAGCCCGGCTCCCCCGGACGCCGCGCGGGCCTCGGCCTCAGCCCCGGCCTCAGCCCCGGCCCGCTCGGCGCTAACGAGCACGACCGGAGCCCGCGCTGCAGGCTCAGCATCTGTCACCAGCTCCCGCTGCTGCCGGCTGCTAAGGGGCTGTCAGCTGTCTGTCTTCACGTGCAGGGACCCCGGAGCCGTGGGGGACGAACGTGACTCCTGCTCCCGTCACCAGGGCGGGAAGCGCTCTCTCTCTCGCCGGCCCCGCCGCCCCGCCTGTCATGTCTGGCCTGACGGGTGACAAATCCACTCACAAGGCTCAGCTTGCTAAGTGGCACTGGCCTTTTGTTCCCTGACGTCCTTCCAGACCCTTGAAGGGATTAGAAGTGGATTAGTCCGCGGCAGGCTCTGCCGTTATCACCTGTGCTAGGACGATGACATTATCCCAGGGAGCCCGCGAGGCGCTCTCCACACACAGGACATTTAACTCTGTGATCCGGGGCCCTTCGCGCGGCGAGGGTGCGGGGCGCAGGCTCGGGGGGGGCCCAGGCACCTGGCAGCATGCACGGTGTTTCCAGGACCAGGGCGGGGACCAGACTCGGCCCCTCTGGAGAGCCCCAGGCCTTGCCCTGTGGCCGGACACCGCCCACCACCCGCCCTCCGCCCAGCAGCTCCCCAGCCGCAGAGGGTCCGGGAGGTCCTCGGCCCCAGCCCCCCGCCCAAGTCCTAGAGTGGCTGCCATCTGCCATGCTTGTGCTTAGCCACGCTCAGAGGCGCAGCCACACGCGGGGCGGCCTGTGCTAGGTGTGCCCGCCACCCCCCGAGCCCGGGGAACGAATGCCGCTGTGTAAGCAGCACGCCCGTCAGATCGGGGTGTGTCCATCACCCCCCGAGTGCCTCTGCGCCCCGCACCTGGTCTCCGTGTCCCCTCGGCGGCCCCCCCAGCAACGCGCCAGCAGCTCCGCCACCCCAGGGTCCCCTTCCCAGGGTTCCAGACACGACGGGCCACGCGGTGTCCGCGCCCACACCGGCTGCTTGTCCTGGTGTGGCACTTGGAGCCGTAGCCGTGCTGCCGGGCATGTCGTTGGTTTGTCACTTCTTACGGCACGGTGGGACCCCTCCACGCGGACCTGTCGGGGTTTTCTAAGTCCGGTTGTGGACAGGTAAGTAGTGTCCGGTCTGAGGCGGTTGGAACGAAGCCACTAGACACATTTAGGCACAAGTCTTTGTCTAGCCCTGGAGCGAACCCCGAGGGCTGGGCCGTCCGGGCCACGAGGGAAACATGCAGAAGGGCTCAGAGAGGCGGCTGCAGCGCCACTGGGGACGTGCGACTCACGGATGCCGCAAACCCGCCCCAACGCTCGGGGTGGCAGGCCTGAGAAGCCGACTGTCGTGCAGGGCCTGCGGCCACCCCGCTGCACCCCACCGCACCCCACTGGCACGTCCCTGATGACTGAGATGGTGCGTCCTCCCCACGTGCAAAGCACCTGGCAGCCACCTAACCGTCTCAGTGAAGGGTCTGTTCACATCTGTTGCCCATTTTTAAATCAGGTTGCTGTCTACGGCCACGCCACCCTGAACGTGCCCGATCCTGTCTGATCTTGGAAGCTTAGCAGGGTCGGGCCTGGTTAGTACCTGGATGGGAGACCTCCTAGGAAGATCAGGTACTGTAGGCGTAAAAAATAAAAAAATAAGGAATTGTAAACTGACAAGGTCCTTGCAATCTGTGAGCTCAACCAAGGGTTGCCTCTTCTAAAAAATATATAAATAAATTAATTAATTCAATAAAAAGTCAAAAATAAACTGTTTTTTTGTTTTTTTTTTTTGTCTTCTGATATCTGAGTTGGTCCAGTTCCTGACATGTTCTGGATAACGGTCCTTTTTCAGATGGGTATTTAACAAATATTTTCTCCCAGTCTAGGGCTTATTTTTTTTATTTTCTTAATTGTATCTTTCAAGAGGTAAAAGTTCTTAATCTGGTTACAGTCAGTTGATCATTTTTTCCGTTTACAGTTTGTGCTTTTCTGTGTCTTATCTAAAACTCTTGGCCTAGCCCAAGGTCAAAGAGATTCTCCTCTCCACTTTCTTCTAGAAGTGTCCATTTCCGTGTACCATGTGAGCTGAGAGGTGAGGTTTGTATGTTCCTGATGGATACATAATCATTTCGGCAGATTTCGTATAAAGATCCTCTTCCTCATCAAATAACCTTGGTACCTGGTCGAAATCCGGACTGACTGTGCGCTCGTAGTTCCGCCCCTGAGCTTCGGATCCCAGCCCGCCCATCCGCGCGCTTCCCCCGCCGCTCCAGGCCCTGACCCCGCGGCCTCATGGTGATTCTTAAAACGCAGCAGTTAAATTTCTCTGGCATTTTCTTTCAACGTCATTTTTGTATGTATAGGGCGTCTACAGTCCTATATAAATTTAGACTCAGCTTGTTCATATTTTACATCGTATGCAGGGATTTTGATTGGCATTCTAGGCTAATTTGAAGAAAAGTAAAATAATATTGAGTTTTCTGATTCTTAAACACGGACTCTCCTTTAATGTACATGGTTTTTCTATTTTATCTCAGAAATAGTTTGTAACGTTCGGCATATAAAATAAGCCTTGCACGAAGTTCATTTTATCCCTAATTAATATCGTTGATATTAGTATTCTATTTTTTGATGTACTTTATTCATGTGTGTTTTATATTTTTATACATGGACCTTATTCCCTGCCACATCGTTAAACTCATTTATTAACCTACTGTTATTTTGTAGATTTTTAAAAGTTTTCTTTATAGGTTTTTATATCACCTGTATGCCTTTTTGTTTTCTTGACGTACTAGAAGGGGCCTTTAGCACAAATCTGAGTAAAAGTGGTAAAAAGAGACATTCTTGCCTTCCTCTTAATCCCAGGGGAGGCATCTCCAAGCTTTTACCACGTACGCTTGCTAATTTTTTACCATGACTTGGTCCTGAGTTCTGTCAGATATTTTCTCGGCATATTTTGAGACGATGCATTCACATGTGTAGTAACACAACCCATGTGTTTCTAGAAAGTACCATTCCATTCCTAATCCTGCAGGGAAGAACCACAGGGCTTACGGGAAAACACCCAAACACCCCAAACCTCCATCAGAGACACACATAAAAAACAAGGGAAAGTTAATAAAAACGGCAGCATTGTTTGACACGTGTTCGATGGTTAAGAAACGCATAACATGGCACTTGGCCTTGAAAAAGACCTACAGTGGCTTGTGGAAGTGGGTCTCAGAGGAGTTAATGGGGAGCTGTGGGGGGAAGGTCCCTGAAACCGGGGGGCTCACGACGCATGCGCTGAACCGCAGGGGTCGGCGGACGTGTGCGGTGTGCGCGTGCCCTGCACCTGCTGTGTGCTCCAGCCGGGCGCAGCCCCTGCGCTCACCGCGTGCCTCTCACGCGCACAACCGTGCACGGGCGAGCGCACCATCCACGTCCTGCTCAAACGGTTCCCTGACACGGCGCCTGTGCAGACACAAGCGGGCATTCCGAAGCCGGGGAAAGCAGCACCGACTCTATATGGCTTTCTTCTTTCTTAACAAGGTGAACGGCATCGTCATGTTTTTAACGTCGCACTAGTCCCCCACTCCTTGGATAAGCCGCATGCGGTCATGACGTGTTATCTCATCACGTTTGGGTTTTGCGGGATTTGGTTCGCGGAGGTTTTGTTACGGATGCTTCATGCATATTTATGAGCTGCATCCACGGCCAAGTCTCTGTCTGGCTTTCGCATCGGGTCCGTGCTGGCCACGCGGCAGGAGGTGGGGCGAGTTCCTCTCCCTGTATTTTCCGGGCCGTTTGTGCAGAATTTCTAAGGCCGATTTCCTCAACGGGTATTAGAATTCTCCCTTGAAACCGCCTGGGCCTGAGGTTCTCCTCGTCGAAGTTGTAAAATTACGAATTAAGTCACTTTCCTGGACACAGGGCTACTCGCGTTATCTATTTCTTCTTGGGTGTGCTTTAGTGGTGTGTATCGTTCCGGGGATTTGTCAGTTTCATGTCAGTTGCTGATTTTCCCAACACAAAGTTACTCATAATATCTGCTATTCTCCTTTGAATACCCACAGGATATAAAGCAAGGCCCCTTCTTTGACTTCTGATATTGGTCATTTACGTGCATCTCCTTATTTATTGATAGATCAGTCCATTAGGGTTTTATCAATTTATTGATTTTTTAAGGGTCCAGATTTTGTCTTTATGGATGTCCTCAGCTGCCTGTTTGTATCTATTTCATGAATGCCTGATCTTAATTATCTCCTTTCCTTCTGCTTTCTTCGGGTTTCAGTTGTTCTGTTTCTAATTTCTTCGAGTGAAAATTAAATTGCTGATTTTAGGCCGACTTTTTAGATACAAACATTCAGTGTGGTAAATTTCCCTTAATCCCTGTGTTAACTGTAACCACACATTTTGATATGCAGCGGTCCCCCCTGATCTGCAGGGGACACAAGACCCCCAGTGGGTGTCTGAAACTGTGGATGGCACCGAGCCCTCTCTATACTGTTTTTCTGTACACAGACACCCAAGATAAAGTTTAATTGATAATTTAGGCCCAGGAGGAGATTAACAACAATAACTAATAATAAAACAGAACAATTATAACAATGTATCACACTGAAAGTTATACGAATGTGCCCCCCCCTCCCTGTGATAACGGGTCTGACCGCGCAGACAGCCACCTTGTGGCTGACGGGCGGGGAGTGTGTTGGTGTGCAGACGCGGGGCAGAGGGGAGAGTCACATCCCCGGCAGGAGACAGTGGAATATCGAGAGATTTCATCACGCCACTCAGAATGGTGCACGATTAAGACGTACAAATTGTTTATTTCTGGAATTTTCCATTCAATATTTTCAGACCGAGGGTAGCTCAAACCTCAGAAAGCAGAGCCGCCTGTGTCTCGTTTTCAGCGAGTCCACGGGACGTTCAGGCCGCAGCGTGTTCACGCCCCTCTGTGACTTCCCCTCTGACCCCTGACCTGTGTGTGCGGGGCGGGCCGGCAGCTCTGGGACGGGTTTCTGCACGAGCACCTCCGTTCGAAGGCTGACGCGTCGGCGTGAGGACCTGCGTGTCCTCCACGTTCCCCTGTGAGTGTTTGCGGTCACCTGTGTCCTTCCCGAAGCGTGGAGCCGGCGTGTCCGTGCGGGAGGGCCAGTGGGCCCCCGGGGCCCTGCGGGTCCTCGCGCTCCCCCAGCGGCCCCGGTCGGAGGACGCGGGGCTCCTGCTGCTCATCAGACCCTTCGTCCCCTTCCCGCGTCTTCTGGGCGACGCACTGGGGGCCGCTTTCGACAATCAGAAGTGAGATGCTCTCTTCTCAAGCGCCGTTAATGTGGGTCGGCTGGTGTGGCCCTCGGGGCCCCCCCGCAGGGTTTGTGCCCACGGCCACGCGGGGCCCGGCTGGCGGGGACCCTGCAGCTCCAGGTACCCCGCCCTGGGGCGGCCCGGTGTGGCCCCCCGCAGCCCCCCGCGGCCCCGGGGGGTTCAGGCGCGGGTCGCTGGCGCGCTCGGGGAGGGCGCCCGCATCTTGAGCCGCTCTGCGGCGCGTTCCGTCGTCGGGATGTTCGGGAGAGGAACGTGACCTTCCGGGCGCCTCGCAGAAGAGGGTAGTCCATACATGAGGAGGCAGCGGACGGGTGATGCATCGCCAGTCGGCGGCCGGGCCTGCGGGCCGGGCTCCCATGTGGATTGCTTCCTCTGCATTGCAAACTCTTACATTAAATTGTGATAAATGAAGAGTAGGGGCTCCTCATACAAATCAATGGCTCTGGTGTGTGTGTCATTAGCCTGAGAGACGCAGGCAGCGGTCAGTCCCATAAATCATGTGATGATCTGCTGTCTGCAACACGATGCGAGCAAGCAGGCGCATTAGGGAGGTTAAGGAACAAAATTAATCTGCGCGTCTTCCTCGCCCCCGTCCTCCTTCCCCGTCACCTGGTCACACGGAGAGAATTAGGATCACATGATCCGAACTCAGCCGGGCTCCAGAACAGTAAATTGGTTAAGTTTGACTTCCCCTTTCAACTTCGAGTTAATTATGTATTAGGGGATTAATTTATTCGCAGGCGCCGGGAAGGCGCGTGGAGAGCAGGGGAACCTGCCAGGCCCCCTCGTCCAGGTGCCAAGGTTATTAATGGCGCCGGCTGCGCCCCGGGCGACGCCCGGGCCGGGGCCACGTGGCCGCCCCACGTGTGTTTGCTTCTGCGCCGCGGAGGCCGCCGCCGGGGGTCTGAGAGGAGCCCCCCGCCCAGGGTGGCAGGGACGCCTGGGAAACCTGCTTGCCGGAGCCTCCTGCAAGCCTCGGCCGGAAGCGCTGGTCACTTCACACCCGGACGGGAGCCGACGCCACTCAGGGCCACCAGCCTCGGCCTCGGGCTGCGCGCCACCTGCAAAGCTGTCCGTCCCCCGCGCCCACACGCGCGCTCCTCAGACACCCGAGGGTGCAGGCTGTTTCCTCCCTGAAGGTCCTCCCAGTGGCCCATCTCTAGCGTCCCTCCATGCAGTCTTCAGAGGTGACTCCTGGGCCCTCGGCGGGCCACTGGAAGCGAGGGCCGGGCGGAGAGGCCCCGGGGACGTGGCTGGTAGCTCCCCACCCAGCGCTGATGCCCAGTGATGCCCCGGCCGGGAGGAAGTCAGCCCCGTCCGTGTGAGGGTCGTGCCTGACCGCACACGGGACAGCCGCCCGGAGGCCACGGCCTGTGCGGGGACCACGGGAGGGACCCACCGGGGCTCGTCTGGGGATAACACCGCCCAACGCCCAGCACAATGGCAGCAGGAGTGGCCGTTCGTGCAGCAGCCACGGCTTCCGGCCCGGGCCCTGGGCCCTGCGTGTCGTATGATCCCCCCAGGACCCCACGGTCCCCTCGGGAGGGGGAGCAAGCATCCGCAAGGCCTGCCCGGTGCAGGTGGCACAGGTGGCGCAGGTGGCGCAGGTGGCCGTGCAGCAGCCGGGTGCAGGCGGGCGGCGCCGTGGGGCTCGGCCCTCGCGGTCCTTCCCGCCCGGGCCACGCGGGGAAGGCTCCTCCCGTTGGGCGCCCGAGCCCATCTCCGGGGCCGGGCAGGTTGGAACAGGAGCCGAGCCAACATCTGGAAATTCGGAAGAAGGGATTTCCGTCTCCCTCGGAACCTCGGGGACCCCGGTCCCCGGGCTGACGGCCCGCGGCGGTGCTGTCAGGCCAGGCCAGGCCAGGCTGGCTCGCCCGCCCCTCCGCCGGCCTCTGCCTCTGCCTCCCTCAGCCCAGACGGGCTCCTCAGCCCGTCAGCACAGGGGGTGTCAGGGCCAGAAGGCCTGGGGACGCTCCAGCCCCACCCTCCTGTCTGCGTGGGTGACACCAAGGCCAGGGGGCCCCTGGTCTGCCTGTGCCACCCACCCACACGTGTCCCATCTCCTCTGCGTGGATGACAGCAAGGCCACAGGGTCCCTGGCCTGCCCACGCCACCAACAACCCACACCCACCCCACCTCTGGGCCCAGAGACCGCCCCCCACTTCTTCACCGCTATTTCAATGCTCGCCTCACTTGCTCACCATTTTGGGGGGGCTGGATACCAAAAAGCTACAGAAAGTAGGCAAACGCTAAGTCCTCGACACCCAGAATTAACGAATACTACGTCGGCACACTTGCTGCAGACACCAGCAGCGACTCTGAGCTCCAGCTGGGGGCTGGCCGAGTGACACCGTGACGGTCCCCAGCCACTCCCAACGCCACTGCCCCCTCTCCCAGGCAGCCACAGCAGGACACTGCTGCCTGCCCTTCTGGTCTGCGTGGCGCGTGTGTGCAGACTCACGTGTGCACACGTACTTCGTGCGCACACACGCGCACACGCCTGCACACGCACACACGCACCCTTCAGGTGAGCGTGCCGCGTGGCTTTGGGCAAGGGTCACGCCACACAGGCCCTTTGCCGTCGCCGTCACCCTTCTGAGGCCTGCACGCGCCCAGCCGTGTGCGTCCGGCACGGCCGCGTGGCTTCCCGGGAGGCGGGTTCCCTCACGTTATTTGCTCCTGACGGGCGTCCGCCTCGCCTCTGATTTCTCACCGTCACCGGTGAGGAAGCCCCAACGAGCCGCGTGTTCAGAGTCGCGTGGCCTCCGTGTCCCGGGTCCTGCCCCCGAGGGAGGCCGAGGCCTGGGGCGCCTGCAGGGACCACGTGAGAAGGAGCCTGAGCCCAGCACGGCCCCCAGCCCACCCTGGGCATTTCCTCTGAAATACTGGTCCCGTTTCCCTCAGCTCCCCCGAGGCTGGCCCCTGCAGGGCACGCGTCCCAGCCCCGGCCGCCCGCGTCTCCGGGTGCCAGCCCCGGGGAGCCCAGCCCTTGGCCTGCCCATCCCAGGCCCATTAAACCTCTCACTTTGTATTTCCTAATTCCTTTAAGAAATCCCAAACCTGTCTCCTCGGATAGAAATAAAATAAATGTAATATCTATTGCTATCGCTTAAACACAAATTATAGTATTTTTTATTAAATACTTTGTTGTCAGATGCTTGACATTCCTCATATTAGATAAAAAAGCGACTAAAACTAGTTATTTCCTGTTACCTTAGAGGCTTGCAACGTAGTTTGCAGTGTATTTACTTGTTACGTTCTGCTTGTCGCATTTCATTATGAGCACGTGAATTATTCTCCCTATTAAATTACAAGGCGCTCCCTTCCCCCCGCTGCCCTTGAGCCCGCAGGAGAGGTGACGGTCTGGGGGTGGGGAGCCGGGAGAGCCCCCGGCCACAGGGCCCAGCCCAGGCTGTTGGGGCGGGGGCGGGGGCGGGGAGCCTCAGGCCTGACCCCCACAAAGCCCTTCTCTGCGCCCGGCCCGGCCCCCGCCCCTCATCACAGCCGGCCAGGCCCCGAGGAGTCGCCCGGTCTGGGCAGCACCTGTGGTGGCTTCTCGTGCGGTGAGCGAGGAGACCTTTCCATCGGAGCACCCGCCCGGAAGCGGGGGGCCTCGGGGGCAGGCGGGACCCTGGGGCCTGCTCCCCTCACGGAACACGAGGGTTCCCTAGCTGTGGCGGTGACGTGCTGGCCCTGGCTCAGGTGGCCGTTCTCCTGGGCCCAGAGCTGGCGTGGCCTCCGCCCGGGCCGCACAGGCTCTGAGGGCGGCTGTGCCCCAGGCCACGGCGGCGCCGCCCGGTTCCGGCCTGCTCTGTCCCAGACGTATGACGATCCGTGTGGTGGCGAAGGAGGCCCCGCCCCCGATGGCTCCAGCCGGGGCGCTGCCGCCCAGCACCCCCGCTGCCCCACCCCCACCTTCCAAACTGAGCGTCACCGCCCGGATACTCAAATCTTAGGGCGCCCGAGGAAACCCAGCGGCCTCCACGCAGCCTGGAGCCCTCCACCCGCCCACCCGACGTGTCCGTGGCTGGTCTCTCTCGCACCCACTTCCCCTTCCTCGGGAAGCCCGCCCGTCCCCCACTCCTGGGCACAGGACCCTGCCCAGCCGGGCGGCACAGCCTGCTCCCTCACGTGGCCCAGGGTGCTGGGGACGGGCACTCACGGGACAAGGCCCGCCTGGAGCCGACCCACACCGAGTCAGGCCACGGGCTCACACAGGGACCCTGGCCCCGCAGTTACCACCCCAGTTCTGCGTCCCGCTGCCCCAAGCGACAGCACTTCAGATGCGTCCGTTCGTGAGGCCGGACGCTCCCTGCCCACCTCGGCCACTGCCCCTCCCTCCCTCCTCCCTTCCTTTCCTTCATTTTTCTCTCTGTCACAGGCACCCGAAGAATCCTGATGGATGTCCCCTCGCGGCACGGGAACACATCGCGAACACGGGGGGACACGGCTTCTGTGTGTCTGTCTGTCTGTCCGCCTGGGGGAAGGTCCCTGCCGGGAACCCACAGGGACGGGGCCCCAGGGGACCAGGCGCGCTGCTGCTTTTCCGAGCACTAAAAACCACGGTGACAACGAGCCTTCGATCCAAACAAGCCCTGGAGGGCTGAGGGACCAGACTGGGGACAAACAGCTTTTCCTGGAGCAAAGAGGCCACGCTCAGAGGCACGTGGCCTCTCGAGGTGCTGTTTTCCTGAAGAACGGGATGACTGATGGGGAGCGCCTCGGGCCCAGCGTGTCCACGCGGACGCTGCCATCGGCCAGGACCGCGGCACCCCGTGCCGGGCCGGCGGGCGCCTCGGTGGCCCTGCTCAGCCTCGGGAAGGCCGGGCCCAGGCTGATGGCAACGGGGCGTCTGGAGCCCGGCAGGACCACCCTGCGGATGGGGCTGAAGTCGGGCCCCTGGTCCACGTGGGCCCCCTCGGCGCCCACACCCCCGGCCCCGCCGGCCCCCTCTCCTGGGGCCAGGCTGTAGGTAGCGCGGAGGGCAGGCCGCGCGGCCCCGGGATCGCTGAGCTGAGCGGGGCGCGGGCGGGCGCCCTGGCCCTTTGTCTCCGCGGCGACGAGAGCCTGTTGACAGCACTAAACAAAGGTGTTATTAGCGGACGCACCGAGAGGCCGGACTCGGGCAGGAGGCGGCCCGGGCCCCCTCGGCTCCCAATTACGCCGCGGAAGCCTAAACACCGGGTCAGGGATGAGAGTGAGTAAATGTTTCTGAATTCTTATCTTAAACACACTTAAGCCTCGAGCTCTTTAGCTGGCGCTTTAAAAGCTCGTGCGCTCCGCGGAGCCCGGCTACCTGCCTCGTTCTCCTGCTCTGATTTCTGCTTTTACCCTTTTAGTCGTGAAGAAGCCTAATTAGAAGCTGGAGCGGGGCTCTCTCTCCCTGCCCTTAAATCAGTAATTGGCTTCAGTGCAGAGACTGTCAGGGAATTAACACATCACAACGTGACAGCTGTTAATTTTTTCTCCTTATTTGTCACATGAATCACCGCTGATTTGCCGAGTGCATAACAAATTAGTGGGCTGTAATCACGGCCGCCTCCGCCTGCGCCTCGTCTCTCCGCCCTTCCCCTCGCCGCTCCCTCCGAAGTCCATTACGCCGCCGCCTCGCGCCGACGGCGGCTCCTAGGTGTGTCCTCGTCCATAAATCAGAGGCGGCAGAAGCTAAGCGCGCACAGCTCTTTAAACTTTGATGAAGGCTTTTAGTCACATTCTTACA
>PVKZ01004608.1:0-76207 GCA_004027375.1 Macroglossus sobrinus | reverse complement strand
GGGGCGGGCGCGGCGGGAGCGGCCGCGGAGGGTGTGGGGGCGCCGCGCACAAACACTCGGGTGCACACGCGCCGCGGCCGGGGCGCGGGGGGCGCGGCGGGGCGGGGGGCGAGGCCGGGCGGCGGCGGGCGGATGTGGGGTGCGGGAGCCGCGCCGAGGCGGAGGCAGGGCGCAGGAGGCAGGGCAGGCTCGCGGCGCGCGAGGTCCCTGCAGCGCGGAGGGGAGGGGAGCGGAGCGCAGGGGAGGGAGGCGCAGGGCTCCCGGCCGCAATAAAACGCGGGGTCAGTGGGAGCAGACGGAGCCTGGCGAGACGCGGGCGCTCGGACCCCCCGCCCCGGCGAGCCGGAGCAGAGTCCGGGACGAAAGTGCAGCGCAGCCCTCCCCGGCCGCGGCCGCGTTCGCCCGCGGGGGGCACACGCCCCGCGGCGCGGCCCGGGCCCCCTCCCCGCCTGCCCCCGCGCCCCGGCCCCGCGCCGCCCCCCCTCGGGCTCCGCGGTGCGCGACTCCGAACTTTTCCCCCACTCCCTCTCCAGCTCCCCCCCCCCACACCGCCCCAATCTTTCTCCGCTTTGAGTGTTCGGAGATGCTGCTAAAGCTAAAAGTGAAGGAGAAAGAAGCGACTAAAAATATCCCCCGGGGCCGCCCGGCTCCTTGAATGCGGGCAGGAGGGGGCAGGGGAGCAGGCGCGGGGCGGGGTGACGGGGAGGAGGGGACGCCCGAGGCGCCGGAGGGAGGGGTCGGGGGAGACGGAGGGTCAATTTCTCTTCTCTCTCCGCCACCCCCGCCCCCTCTCCCGGCGGTTTGGCGCTGCTCGGAGCCCGATCCTGCAAAACCCGGGCCGGGGGCGGGAGCGGAGCCTGCGCGCCCGCCCCGCCTGGGTGTCAGGCCGACGTGGTCGGTCACCTGAAGTTCACGGAGGGTGGGGGAAGGGTTAAGGTTATGGTGTCTCGGGCTTGGGTGGTGTGTGAGCGTGTGCGTTTCCGCTGCAGACAGGCAGCGCGATCGATCTCCCCCTCGCGAAATATCCGTGGCGCGGTCGGCGCGGGGGGCGCGCAGGGGGCGCGTGGGGCTCGGGCCGGGCGCCCCCGCGGCTGCGTGTCCCCCGGGCCGCGGCCGAAGTGGCGAGCAAGGGCACTTGCAGGCAGCCCTCTCTGCAAACATTCCTCTTTCTTTCCCCTTCCCGGTACGCAGGAGTCGACGCACAGGGCTTGTTGGGTTGTGCTTTTTTTTTTTCCCCTTCCTTAAAAAAAAAAAAAAATGCCCCTGTGCAGTCCTTTCTTCGCCTGCCCGCTAGAGGTTCTGAGGATAATATCACATATGTAATATATATGCACATAAAATCACTCGCAGGCGGCTGCGTGTGGAGGGAAATTTTGCGCGAGGGGAGAGAAGGCGGCGGAGTCGGGGAGGGCGCGTTGGGAGGCTCCACGCTGCGATTCACAGAAAACTCGCAGCAGTTGGTGGCGGAGTGTGTGCGTGCACATGGCCGGCCGGCCACAGTTCCAGCTCTTTTCTTCGGGGGCGTGGGGGTGGCGGGGAGGTAGAGAAGGCAGGATTTCTGGCGGGGTCGCGGGTTGGGGGGGGGAGGCTGGCTCTGCTGGGACAAAATGGGCTTCAGTGTTCTCTGCGAACTTGCCCTTAGATGGCAACTTTGGGAGCGGATGAGCTTGTGTGCGAAAACCAGGGCGGTGAGGTTATTTGGTCATTTTCCTTTCTTCTCTCCCCCTGCTTTAAAAAAAAAAAAAATGTTGGCGGGGTTAGAGGCAGGGTAGGAGAGGAGAAGGGATTTATCTGTTTCGGTTGTGACGGAGAGGGACCGCCTTCCCTCCCGTGGTGTGTAGCGCTGTCGGGCAGCTGCTGCCTGCCCTGCTGGTGACCTTGACCCTGACCTCGTGCGACTACCCTCTCAGTCTGAGAGGAAATTCAGGCTCCATTTTAGCTCGTGTGCTTGGTGGACCTTTCCTGCGCGCTGGTGCCTGGTGATTAAGTTATATTTTGAGAGTGGGCTCTCCCACCCTGTTCTCTAATTGGATACTGTTATGTATTCACTTAAAAAAAAATCAACTCCCTTTTCTAGTCACATAAAGCTACTTTTACTGAAGTAAGAAGCAAATTACCTTTTGGAAACACTGTAAATGTCCCTCCAGTTTTTAAAGGGAAGCCTAATTTGAGAAGCTTTGCCACTTACCTTTGCATTGAATGGATTTTTGTGGATGCGTGCTGCCTGTTCTAAGCATGGTTTACACATGTTTTCTAAGGAATTTGCATTGGGACTAAGAGCAATTTCTGCGCAAATGGTGTATTTTGCAATTCAGACACAGTAACCCAAGGCTTGCTAAGTGCTGAGTGAGTCTTGAAGAAATCTGCAGTGGTGTGACCATGTAACAAATATTGACTTTTGTAAAATTAGTGTTAATTGGTGTTTAATGTGGAATATAATTGTAGTCCTGAGTTCCAGTTTTAATGCTAAATTCTTTATTGTTTGTTTATGTGTGGGGGAAAGATTTTTGGCTCCCTGGAGAATGTTTTGTTTCAGTTAAAATATAGTTAGTTTGGGGATTAAAGTTGCCTTCATAGAAGTCATCCTAGGATTTTAAGAGGTGATCTAGGGGAAGATTGGGGGAGGGTAAAGGGTGGGGAGTAGAAAGATGGGGAAAGTTGGTTTTGAAACTTAAAAGCCCTTCTGCGGAGATACAAAAAGTGGTTAATAGCCACTGACTGTCGGTATAAGTTTTTTAAGAATCTAGAGAACCAACCATAAAAAGAAGTTCGAATTAGAATACAAAAAAAGAAACTTGTGTAAAGCATCTCTAGAAAATTTGTAATGCTTTCTCCTTTGTCTTAGGTCACACCCCCGCCCCCCACCATCTCTGCACTTCCCATAAACAATTGCTACTAATAGACTCTATATGTTGAATCTTTTTTTTTTTTTCTGTTATTACATATAAAACTAGCCAGGCACAGTGCGGATGTCGTAAGGCCACAGTCCTCCCACTGCACAGCACAGACGCTGGGGAACCTGGAAGTTCCAGCCTCGAGTAGATCAGTCCTGGAAATCCAGACTGGCACTTGGTATTATCTGATACCAAGTCTGGGGTGAGCTTCGGCCTCTGGCACGGAGTCTCAGCAATTCCCCAGGCTGGGCTTCGGCCTGCTAAGGTTTCCTAGCTCCTTCTGTTCCACGAGACACCCCTGGGACTGTTCAGAACTGAATTAGCTTTGGGGATGGGCGCGCCTTTAACCTGACACTACTAACCTAAGCGTTAGATTTCTGATTTAAAATTCTACACAGTCATTTCCTCCTGGGTCCCTGAAAAGAGAGAGAGAGAGATAGAGAGATTGAGAGAGAGAGAGAGAGAGAGAGAGATTGAGAGAGAGAGAGAGAGAGAGAGAGAGAGAGAGAGGTGTTATACGGGCCTCATACATATGCCAAAAAAAAAAAGAAAAGAAAAAAGAAAAGGCCTGCCCTATAGTGTTGAATGGTGATCCAAATCAAAATCTGGCTACAAATCAAAAAGAAATTCTATACTAGCTTTTGGAGGTGACCCCCAACAAAGGTTGTTAAACCTAAATTATTTTTTGAGAAGTGGCTCTTACAATTATTGCTCAAAATAAAGCCTTTATTTCTTGGCCTAAAGCAATCATTATCGCTTGGGGATTTAACTATGACTACGGCTGTGGATGGCTGTTTTGTTACAAAAGTTCTTTCTACGGAGAAGGTGCAATACCATGTTCATAAATAAATAAATAAAATAAAATAAAATAAAATAAAATAAAGACCTGAAGGTCCTTGAAGCTATCCCATGTACTTATCTAAAGCAGACTCCCAAACTGTATGGCTTTTAAAAAGTTAGTCTAAGAACGAGGAAGAGAGGGAAGCTGATTCTGTCTGTGACTGTTGGCCTAGCCAGGCCTGGGCTGAGCGTGTTAGGAACGTTATTCCGCTGGGGGGAGGATAAAGAAGGGCTTTCTCCTGTGTTGGTTGCATCTGTAAATCCTTTTCCATTGGTCCCATCAGCACTTTTAAGGTTTCCTCTTGAGCTTCAACCTACCCAGAAACATGTTTAGATCCTATTGTATTTATCATTGGAAATCTGCCCCACGCCTGTTCCCAAGGGGGAGCACAAAGGAAAAGTTAAGAAAACAGTTGTTTTGTTATTCTAGTGTTTTCATTGTGTACTCAGTTGCGGGTCAAGACCAGAACAGGTTATTTACTTATTGTGCTCTTCATTAACGAAACTTTAACAATTCTCTCGTGCTTTCTAGTAAAATTGGGAAGCAAAATCACGGACCAGCAACAGGATCCGTTATTTTTATATTTTTAAGAGTCTTTGTATGTCTTCTGAAAGAGGAAGAGTAGAAGTTTTAATTCTTACTAATTTTTTGCAGTGACCAGGCAATACCCCCTGACCATGACAAGAACCACAGGGAAATATTTCGAGTCTAAAGTAGTAAAATATTTCACTGCTCCTGTCAGCCAGAGCTAATGATTCTGAGGTACCACGCAGCAGGCTGGGCTTATACAGGGCAATAATGACTATTTGTTCTCCTAAAAGAGATCCATATATTCCTAATACAGTAAGTAGGGTCCACCGAGCTTTCCTGTTAAAATCAGAAAGCTCAAAATCACATTCCATTCTAATGTTTCAAAATAGTTTCTAATAAAAACAATTGATTTTTAATTTATCTACGTGCTGCCATCTCGCTCTGGGGATGACATAGCTGGTATGAGTTGACAAGCCTCCTGCGCAAAGTGTTAATAAATCATGCTGGAGAAGTATGCACTGTACAGCTTTCGGCCATGGTTACAGCTCGCTGTGCATTTGAAGTTTTAGAGCCTTTAAATGGCCAACATTAGAAGAGTTTCAGGAGCGATGTGGAAAATCTCTATCTCACAAGGCTATTAAAATTAGGTAGACAAAAAGGCATGGAAACACCCAGGAGATAGTGTTGTGTTTGGTGGAGTAACCAGGCAGGTTTCTCCTGGGGTCAAACGCTGGTTTCAAATACAAGGAATCCTGCTTATGTGAAGATGTTTTCCTAGGGAAAGATTGGATTAGCAATGTATGGGGCCCGGCTGGGTTGCTAAACGAGTTTATTTAGTAATCCCAGTTAGTTTGGGTTCAGATCCTGTCGGTATGAGTTTAGTTAGTTGCACCCAACGGAAAAACTCATCCAGCATCATTAACTCTGGTCATTTACATGCAAAGTGGTATCTTTGGACTCAGTGAAGAAAATGATGGTGGAGCCCAAGTAGCCTCAGTGTAAAAAGCGCCTGTGGTCGGTCCCTGTGACTGGTCAGTAATGAATGCTCTGAGAAAGCTAAAAGGCGGTTCATTCCTGAGGGCAGTTTATTCCCGTGTATCCTTCAGGCTTCTTTGAAGGTGCCTTGTCCCTCCCTCATTCTTCCTTTTAAAATGTCTGCAAGAGTCTCAGCATAGGAGGCCAGGAAAACAAACAAAATAGGCTGGAGCTGATCTCTCCATTCTGAGTGATGGATTAGTAATTTTCTATAATTTAATCAGACTGATTGCAGAATGAGATAATGAGAGTGTGACCTATAAAATAGGACTTTGCCGGAGGGGGGTGGCAGGGGGGTCATTAAAAGCTTCCTAGCACAAGATTTTTCAAGACCTTAGGCTTTGGGGTAAAAGAATAGATTTTGAGTTTTATCGGAAAGAAATCCAGACCAGGCCTAGTTATGGTAAGACATGTGGGTTTTTCTTTTTTTTTTCCCCCCATCAGATTTCATTACTATTCTGGCTTAGTTAAAGTACTCAAGAATCACATTTTGGAGATATAGATTGTAAATGAAGATTCCGTGTCCTGTTTCTGATGTATTCTTTTCTGTTTCCTACTTTGCTAGGTGTAGCTCAGTAATTCATCCCACCTAGGGCCAAGTGTACAAAATACTTTATGTTCCATGGTAGCTGAAATGTCTTTTGTTTGTTGTATTTCCTAAGAAACTGATGTGCAAAGCAGAGACCTTAGAAATAGCTGAGAGTACTTGATGGGCTGAAGTTTCTAGCTGCCTTCCCCTTCCCGTTGAGGAGCAGTTTAGTGTTTCTGTCTTCTGTCCGTAAATTACATTTTTACGATATTAGAGAATAGTTTGTGACTAGGTGCTGAAGCAGGGGCCTCTCAGATAACTCTTATCATTCCCCAAGGACCTACCTTGGGATAGAATTGCTGTAGTTACAAGGTAGTTTCATAAATTAAAATCAGACTTTGGCTTGATCCTAATCTTTAGCTGCATGGGTGCATATTGCTGTTTATTTTATAAAAGTCAGCTTCACTGCATACACACACACACACACACGCACACACAGAGGCTGCACTGTAGCTAATTTTATAAAATGTACAGTGATACACGCCCACGGTGTGAGATCAGCATGTGGCCTTTAGCAACTCTGCTTTTTTCAAACTGACCCAGGGTTATATTAAATGCAGCAGATTCTGTGTGCCTAAAAAGGATATTGTTTCCAGCCCTCCATTCCCTTGTTAAAAAACAAGCTCCACCACCGAAGTTCTGCTTCTAGAGTTCTTAAATGACTAAGGCTTAGGTACTCTTTGCTGCTGATTTTAAGAAAGTTGCAAATTTAGCCAAGTTTTGTCTACCAACGAGGAAGAAATACATGTACTTTCTCTGAGGCTTGGGCCTGAAAAAAACTGACCTTAAAATAATATCTATTTCTCTGTCTTCCTTGTAATTTCTACATGGGTCAGAAAAGTTGTTAGAACCCATTCGAAGTGTGGCGTGAAGGAAAAAGACAAGGAGAGAGAGAAAGATGTGATCTCAGGGTGAACTGATTCAGGTGCTCTGAAGAAGCTGGCCGTCAGAGGGGAGCAGAGAAGCCAGGGGGGGGGGGACCGTCTTTTACACGGTCAGCAGCACTCTGCTCATCTGAGCTTTTGAAACAAGCTCCTGGTGCTTGTGGAAGGCGATAGATTTTTCTCAACGTATACAGTGCTGGTGTCCTAGGTTGTCTGACGGTGTAATTTTAAAAGCTTTCGTTGCTGTTTTGTAACGAGAGGGAGAAAATTGTCATGTGACTCTGCCCCCTCTTTTCACTATGTCTTCTGTATATGGTCTGACTTAATTGGAAACAGAGACCACATGCTTTCTAAGTTCGTAGTGGAGTGGTCAAGTGTGCAGACTGTTCAGATTCCAGCTCTGCCACTAACCAGCTGTGTGACCTTGAGCAAATTATTTCCCTTCCCTGTCTTCTGGTGTCCTCATCTTTCAACAGTGTTTCTATATCATAGAGTTATTGTAAGGATTAGTTGAATACTTTTATAAGTATCAATATTATATGTACTCACACAAACCATGCCTGGTTAGTGCCTGTTGCATTGAAAGAGCTCAAGTTGAATTAGCTATTTTAAGTATATGAAATAGGTTTCCATCTGTTTAGATTGTGATTAGGCTACAGGCATTTCTGACCCAGAACTTTTTGGTGATTTGTGTTTTAAATTTTAAAAAATTTTCCATATAGGTCATTAGAGTGATGAGTAATAATATGATATAGTAGAATTCTTTTATAAGGTTTTTATAATAGGACTTTATTCATACGTGTTACATAGGCCAACAATATTACTTTAGACTTTTACTGTAGAAACATGTTCTTCTGTGTGTATGATTTGGCCTAAATTATACCTGAATTGTATAATAATCATGTGACTTATGGCTGGGTTTTACTGTAAAGTGAGGATAGTAGATCCATGTTCACACTTATAATGAGATTCAAATGAGGGAATAGGTGTTTAATAAATGTTTTCATTTATTCGACAGTCGGTCCACCGATTAAAATTACCCAGGGGAAATGTATATTGGTTTTTTCATGTGTTATATAGGTAATACTTGAAATTTTGCATGAGAGGAAAAAAGGCAGAGTCTGCTGTTTCTGATTGCAGAGAACCAAACCAAGAGAGCACAGTGCATGGATCGTGAATGAAGGACGGAGGTGTAGGTGCGCGTGTCGCGTATGTGAGACAGGTCATAGAGGTGGTCCCAAGCTACTGCTGATGTGTTTCGCCCCACACAGTATGTTTAAAAACTTGAGACAACATTTGGAAATGGGTAGCTTCACAAGAAAATCCAGAATTTTAGCTTCTTTTGAAAACTTGGAAGAGCCGGCTGCACCGGGCCCACCCACCCACATGGCCGCAATCTGCTGGCGTCGTCGGCGGCTGGCTCCCTTCTCCGGACATGTGCTCGTCAGTCTGCCGCGGCCCCCACCGCGCTGCCGCGGCGTCCCCGTCTGCACGTGCACCTGCCCGCCTCCCTCGTGCACCTGCCCGCCTCCCTCGTGCACCTTGCCCTCCGGCCTCTGCTGATTTGTGGATTAGAAACCATTCTACGTTCTCCAACGTTCTGTGGTCTTCTAATTCATCACTGAGGCTAAGCCGCAGTGTGAACCGCATTCTGTGGCAGTGTCAAGAAGCTGTGTGGTGTCGGGAGGGGAAGCCTGGCACCGGATGCATGCATTCCGTCCTGGCCGTGCCACGTTTTAGCCATGACCTTCGCAAGTGACTGCAGTTTGCTGCCTGTTTTCTCATCTGTAAAATGGAGCATTGTAGGTTCTGTGGGAACGAAGCGAGGTCATAAATGTAGATGTTTATACTTAGACTTGTGTCTGGCACATAATATATGCACAATAAATGCCGGCCACATTGAAATACATGAGGTGTGAATTCATTTCAGCTGAAGATCTCCGTAGGCTTGCTTTCACGGCACTATGTAATTCATCAAAGACAACTATTGCTCCCTATCACTTTCTGATCCCCATCAGCCAACCCAGTGGATCTCAACCCCGTATGCATATTAGAATCTCCTAGATTTAAAAAATGCCAACACTCCCAGAGACTTAAATTTATTTGGCCCAGAGTGGAGCCTGGGAATGGGCATTCTCAAAAAGCCCCCATGAGTGACACTAATATGTGTAATCAAGGTGAAGGACTTCTGAACTAACCACATGACCCACAGTGAGATGATGCCATTTCAGCCAAAAATAAAGATATGTAATGTTGAGTGTGAGCATCTTAGTGACAATAATTTGTTACTCTTAAATCCTAAAGATAGCTCTTGGACCTGAGCGATTGCCTCCGACTCCTCCAGGCTGGAAACAGGAGGCTCAGGAAAGAATCTGCACTAGGCAAGAGACACAGACTGTAGTCTCTGTCACCCTTTCCCATCGCGATCATCAGTGTTTCTCACTAGCCGTGTGACCTTGGACAAGTCACTCAAACTCTCTGTACTTAAGTAGCACCGTCTTGTAAAATAGATAATAGTACATTCACCAGACTTTCTATTTAGATTATGCTTCATTGTTCACAAAGCATTTTCACTGACATCATTTGACTGCGAGGCAGATAGGGAAGAGCTGCTTCTCTGACCAATTGAACAGAAGTGGAAACTGAGTCACAGAGAGGAAGAAAGGGGCTCAGGGTCACCAGTGTCAGCACCATCAAGGACTAGGTGGACTGACCATCTGCTGGTCTCGTAAGGCCCCTTGTGTCTCTGAGGTCTGTGAAAACTTCATGGGGTCCCACAACCGGAAGGCCCTGCCTTCACCAGCTGCGTCTCCTCTCGGACACCCTCCTCTCCAGGAGGACCCCTTAGGGGCTGACTGAGCACACTGCTCTGTGCTTCGTGAAAACTTGTGTCCACCAGTCACATTTCTTTCTCAAAGATTGGTTTTGACTTGAGATTCAGCAGAAGGTAATAGAATAGAGTCACATGCAGTGAAACTCTCCGGGGTCTGAATGACATGCTCTATATGGAGAATACTGCCTTTGTATCATGGCCTAGAATTATGAGTTGTTTTCTAATCTGTGCTTGTTTGGCCCTGTTTGTTAACCCAGCGATCCTCTCTAGGTCATGAAACACAGCTGTATTTGGGAGGAAACAAAGTGTGGGACACCCTATGCTGTAGGAAGTATTCCTGAAATGTGCATTTTGATTTCTCCCTTCTAGGGGAAAGCAGACCTCAAATGATGATAACTTACTGGGTTTTCATCTGACTTTAAGAAAGCGGGAAATCAAATTATAGTGAATTGCATTCTGACACTTATTGGAAGAGAGAAATTTAATAATTGGAAGTAGGGTTTGGGTTGGCTAGACTACTTGATCATAGTTAGAAGTGTTGTGCACTAATAGCTACTCGAATACTTGTCAATAAGTGAGAAAAAATATATACAAAAAAAAAAGAAATGCAAGTTTTTAAAATACGACTTAAGTGTACTCCATAAGGTTGAAACCATAGAAATCATAGATATTAATTCTGTTTATTAATTTACTTTTAAAAAGCTGTATTGACTTTTAATGACTAAAGTGGTTCATGCTTATTATGAATAATGAAAGCTACATAGGAATATTTAAAGTAAAATTATAACTACCTTTCCTCTAACTTCCACACCACTGATCCTCAATGAGCATCCTTTAAAATTCAGCCTTCCTTTGAGGAATGGGTGCAGTTCAGCAGAATTGGCTGAGTTAATTTAAGTTCTGAATTCAGAACAAGGGTGGCAACATTGGTTTTGTAAACTGATCAGATCACATGTATAATTGGGTGCCCCGGTTTGAAGGGAGAGATTGATAAAGAACTCTCCAACAGGGAGGCAACTAGAATGTTGTGGGCCCTTTGAAATCATCATACGAGGAATTAATAATTGAGGCAATCAGAGTACTTAATGGGAAGATAAGAATGAGGATGGATAAAAATCATTCACGGTAAAGTAACTACATTCAAACATATGAAGTTCTGTCAAGTGAAAAAGGCAGTGAACTTCTGAATTGTCATTCATGCTAAATTCTGATTCATCGATTGATTCATTGATTCATTGATTCATTCATGCATTAGTAACTGAGTGCTTCTGTGCCCGGGATTCGGGATCTGTAGAGCTGAATAGAGCGTGGTTGCCTGCTCTCAAGGAGCTCAGAGACAAGTGGGTGGAAAAAGAGATGGAAACAAATAATTAAAATTTGGCTTGAAAAGTACTTTCATAGATGTATGAATGCTGAGCAGAAAACAGAAAATAGGAGCAATGTGGTACAGGTTATAGGAAAGATAACTTTGATTTATTAAGATAAAGGCTTCTTGAATAAATAAAATTGCTCCAGAATGATACAGAAGATCTTGTGTTCACCCACTTGTGAGGGCTGAGGCTTTTAAGGACTATAAATAATGAGGAGTGAGATGGGGAGGAGAAATGTTGAATTCCAAATTGTTTATTATCATGAGAATGAATTCTATAAAGTAAATGCTGCTTTGCTTGGTTTCTATTGTAAAACAGGGAATCCGTTCCTGCAGTAGGGGAAAACATTTCAGTATAGTAAATCAAAAGCCTTTTGGGAATTAGGATATATGTCAACACACACAATGTTACATTAGAGCAGTGAGGATTTGATTTTTGATCGGCTAAGAGTTGTAGTCTCAACTTGATGCTCATTCATTAAGAAATTTTAAGCACTTATCTGGCTCCCGGAAGTTGTACAGATAGAATGCAGCCTCTGCTGACTGTTCTTTTCACATGTTGACACAAAACAATCACAGAGGATAAGTATAAATCAATATGCTAAGAAGTGTGAGACAATATATAATATGAATTAGATGTGTAAATGTTTGAGGAAACTCAGAGTAAGAGTGATGGGTAAAATATTCTAAGACAGGAGTGATTATTAACTAATAAGTTATTAACTATAAATAACATATTTTTATAAAAATACCGCTTCCAAAATATTTAGTGAGAAGAATGTCATTATTTTATATTTTTGCAAATCTCTTTAATGTTTGGCTTAATAGAGGACAACTAGATTCTCATGTCTGCTGCTACGTTCGATCAGTTTCAAAGCGTTGTTTTGGATGGAGTATGTAAAGAAAATCCAGCTTCACACAGATGTGTAAGAGCTTTTTAAGATAATTATGAATATTCTTTGACACTAGGGCAAGACTCAGAAAGACGTAGCTTCTTAAAGGTTAGTTGTAATGTGGAATCAAACCATTCAATGAACTGTTTGTGTTCTTTTCTATTAAAATCTACTAGCCTGGCTTGACTTTGAATGAATCATCACGCCTGTAACCTCATGTGCTGGTCATTTGAAATATATTGGTTTACTCAATTATGTGGATGTACCAAATGTTGACACATTTCACTATACGATGTAAAAACTTTTTTAACAGCAACATTGATCTTATTTGAAAAGTCCGTATGGGGAAGCTGTCAGATTCACAATGTGGGATATGGGTTTTCTAAAATTTAATTCTTCCTTAAAAGCTTGAATTTTGTCATGGGCTGCAAATACTGTCAGTTTTTCTTAAAGTTTCCACCTTACTTCAAGAAATAGTCTGCAAAGTACCCAAATTTGAATGACCATAGTTTGTCAGTTATTTCAATTAAAAGTGATATTCCGTGAAAAAAAAAAAAAAAAAGTGGCCAGGTCAGCTCTCAGCTCAATCACACCCACGCGTCCTTTTCCTTGAGACAGCTGTCAGAAGTGCTTTATGCATACATTTCATTACATGTGATATAATATTAAAAAGGTGTTTACTCAAGGGTGAACCTTTAATAAAATTTATAATTTTCACTGCTCCTTCATCAAAGGCATTTGTAAATGAAACTGGCAGGGTTATTTTGTTTGTTGTGTGTGTGTGTGTGTGTGTGTGTGTGTGCGTGCGCACGCGTGTGTGCATGTGTGTGTGTTTTTACTGTGAGTATGTGGTGGTGAAGGATACAATGATTACTAGTATCATTTGGTGCCACCGCCTTGGTTCAAGCTCAGGTGTCAACATTTTACCTACCATTGCTTTTGCATCAACAGTGCAAATGTCAACAGAATAAAGAGGGCAAATAACGTTTCAGTGTTAGCATGTTTTGATCTTGAGACGTCCTGAAGGGTCTGAGAGACCCCGAGGGGTCCACAGACCACACTTCGAGGACCAGTCCTCAAAGGTGTCTACGGAGGCATGGAAATGTCACATCTGGGTGTTTGTGTTTCTTCACCTTTACTTGATAATTTTATAGTGCAGCCCTTTGTGAATATTTTTACTGAAGAACCCCAAAAACAGAGAACTCTGAATACTGGGAATGCTTACTTCACCAGGGTTCTAAGCATCTGAGAGCTCTTTGAAGATCTTTGAAGTCTTTTATTCTTTCTGAAAATTTGTAGGAACATATACATTTTATCCTATAATGTATGTCTGTTTGAAAATAAAAGGAATGTTTTAAATAAACTCATCAGTTAAATTATTTTTATTCTCAACAACTATATATATATATATATAACACCGTTGGTCTGTGAAGATGCTCCATGTTTATTTTATGACGTTCTAGCATGCCTGTTAGAGACGGAGATTTGCGTGGGTACCACGGCTCTGGCATGAGTTAGCTAGGAGAATGCATAATTGCATATAAGAGATGGCTATAGTTTTCAGGCCTGGGGAACTAGGAGTATTTCTGGCCTTCTTGAGTTCTCCTTCTAAGTTGCTAACTACATTCACCATTCGTTTACTAGCTCACCCAAGACAGAAACCTGGGTATAATCCCAGAGGCCGTCCTCTTCCTTTCCTCTCGCATCGAATTGATCACCGAGTCTTGTTGATTCTGCTTCCAAAATGTCTTTAAAATTCATGGTGCCTGCTCCCTGCCACTGCTTCAGTTCTGTGCTGTCATTTTCTCTCCTAAGAATTGAGATCTTCCCCCTCCCCGTCCCTCGCTCAGTCTCATCTCCCCTACCCCGTGATCCAGTCTTCACAGTAAACTTTCTAAAAAAAACTCATGTAATCCAGATAATCCTTATTTAGGATCTTTAGGCATTCCCTAAAAGGATAAAGTTTGGTGTTTTTGGCAAAGTATAGAAGGTAGTCCATCATCTGAAACCCCCTTTCTCTTGCCCTCCTGTATGTTCCTTGTTTCGTTCACACCGAATTATCTGTTTTGCAAACTGCTGTGCTCCTGACAACTTACTTTGGCATATTCTTTTCCCTGTTTCTGGGATGTCTTCAACCCATCTGATTTGCCTGATAACTTTCTACCCCTTCTTCAACACTCAGTTCCCTGAAAAGCCTTCCTGTTTCCCCTGCTCCCTACCATTTCCCCACTTATTGGGCAGCCGTGGGCATCCTCTCCCCTGGTTTCCAGAGGCTGTTCATAATTCCTGCCATGATACATTATAATTAATTATTCACCTATGTCCTTGTTGACCGTGAGCTTTTTAAGGGTGTGGACTATTTCTTATTCATTTTTGCACATAATAGTATCTGGTGTAAAGTAGGTGGTCAGTAAATATTGCTGAATAAATGAATGAATAAAATTAAAAACAGGTCTCGAATCAAAGACATAGGAGGTGTTCCATAAACGTCGTTGAATGAATGAATGAATGCGTGCATGAATGAAGTGTAAAATGGGTCACAGAATTGAAGAGTCTTAGGGGTAGAAAGAATTTGGAAGAACATCTCCTGCCGGCTTCCTCTGTCAGGAGTGAGAAAACGACTTGCCTGACTCGTACAACTGGGCTGGGTAGGAGTGATGACCAGTGCCACGGACGCTCACTTGGACGTGGCCTGGATGTGACTGGGGAAGGCCATGTGCTTCCGGAGGAGACTGCTGAGAGGAGCAGAGACCGTGGCCTGCACCGCAGGGGTATGCCACAGCCTCAGTGCGAGAGAGGACGTTGGTGGTTGGAAGTCTGTGGCACATTCCAGACTGCAGAGCCTCCCCTCAGCGATTGGCTGTTGCTCTCTCCCTGTCCTCACACTGTGCCAAGACTGTAAGATTTTCCTGATGACTGGGCATATTCCACATCTGGATTCCATGCTCGTAACAACTAGAAGTTTCCTGTCGTCTTGGGTTGAGGTGGTTATGATATAGAGCTGGGTACCCCTATCAACAATGTGGAGGTAAGCCCCTCTATTTAAAATGTCATGTTCTCTCATCTGAGAGTTCTGGGTGTGTAGGAAGGAGGGAAAGGGGAAACTGTTACTAAGTGTTAACTGTAATGCCAGGTGCTTTACGTACGTAATTCTGATTTACCTTCACAGTAACCCTGTGAAAGTGCGCGGGTATCAGTATCTTATCCTAAAAATGAGAGAATGGGCTTAGTGCGTTTCGTGGGAGGCAGGGCGAGATTTGAGTAGAAGTGTCGGGAGTTAAAATTTGTCCCCAAGCTTGTGCCTTTTCTGTTTGCCAGGCTGCTTCTGTCGTGTGTGCTTTGCCGTCTCTGCAGGACCACCGGTGGATGAGAGGAGGAGCAGGTGTTATGACCCTCCTTTATGGATGAGGGATCCGGGTAATGGGGGCAGAGCGTTCCACATCTGTCTGGTTCATCACTGTATTCCCAACAGCCAGTGTGTGGCTTCGTATTTAGTAGGCTGTCTGGTTTTTGTTAAATAAACATTGGGAGTTATGTAGCTGGTAAGTTCCAAATTCCGATTAGAACCCAGAGCTCCAGGTCTCAGAGCAGTGCCCCTTCCACTACTAAACCATCTTGCTTTCCCCAAAGCTTTAAGCAGAGAGATGCAAAAAACGAACTCTCTCTCATTAGCAGGGGTGGGGCTTGGGAACCCTCTCGTATGGTGGATTTCCATAGATCGAAATAAGTTCAAGTGGCCCCTTAGAAAAAGATCTTTCGTGCTTTTGTTTCTCTTCCTTTAAATATTTCAACATGGGATTTTAAATCATTTCCTATCTACCTGACACTTCCCAATAAAATGATTGCAAAGGGATCCATAATCCAATACTGAATTCACAGAGGATTAGCACCAGGAGAATTTCTGCAATCATCTAAACCATACAGTGTTTTTCAAAATTAAAACGAAACTAAAACAAATAGTGGAACCCTTGCCTTTATGGAGAACTCCAATATATAGGCAGGTCAAAGCTGCTGTGCTGGTGAGGTGTAGACTAAGGTAAGGAGTAGGGATGGATCTGTCGAGCCATGTCTTTCCCTGGAGTCCCAGGGCTCCTTGAGGCATGGTTTATATATAAATCACTGATCAATTCTAACCCTTCATTTTATAGGTCAAGAAACAGGCATAAAGGTGCTTAGTGACTCACACGAGTGCCTGGATTAAGAAGCTGATGATGAAACTTGTCGCTGTCTATCTGAATTTCCAATACTCTTTGAAAGCACCATCCTGCTTTTATTGCAAAGAAAAAGTACCTGTTCTTTAGAGCAGGGGTCAGCCAACTACGGCTTGTTTTTGTGCAGCCCTTGAGCTAAGAATGGTTTTTACATTTTTCAAAGGTGGTCAAAAAGAAAAAAGCAACAACAACAAAGAATATGGGACAGAGATTATGTGCCTCACAAAGCCTAAAATGTATACTCTCTGGCCATTCACAGAAAAAGGTTGCCAGCCCTGCTGACCAGAATCCACTACTGCTGATAATAATGTGATGGTACCAACAGGATTTGGCTTTCTCTCAGTAACTTCAAAACATGCAGGTTTACAATACAGCCTGATTAATTGAGCATATTTATATCAAAAAGCTTTTCAAACTTGTATTCCTCAAATGAACTTTAAATTGCCCAGTACATTTTTACCTTCCTCTCCACATACAAGTTTTCTGGGGGAGTTAAGCTAGTTAACTAAATTCTTATATGACAAACATGGCAGCTAGAGAACTGCAGACAGCTCTATGAGACAACAAGAAAGTGGTGTGCTTGTTCAACTAACAGAATGAAGGCATTTTATAGATCCCCCCCACAAAAGTTAATAAGAATGAAAGGAACTGACATATGACTAACGTAAGAGGTCACTCTTTGGGGCTGTGGGGTCCCTTTGGGATCCCACATATTCAATGCCGAAGGTTTTTTGTTTTTCTATTTATTTTATTTTATTTTATTTTATTTTATTTTATTTTATTTTATTTTATTTTATTTTATTTTATTTTATTTTATTTATTTTATTATTATTTTTAGCATTTACCTTAGGTTGAGCCTTCATCTGAAGCAGGAGTAGAATGTATTCTCTAACCTCGTTTTTGCCACTTGATGCATTTCCAGAAGCGTCGAGCTCTGTTGGGAAGTGTTATGGTTAGCGTTAGGGTTTCTCCTTTGGAGCATGACTCTTGGTGGCAGAGCGCTAGAAAACAGGGCCAGATTTCTTCCAGGTGAAAGATCTCCGAAGCGTTCTTAGTGAAACCCCAAATGGCATGCCTGAGGACAGCCCAAGAAGAAAGGAAACCAGCCCTGGGGTTCTTCCAAGAGAATTAAAGTAAATAAAACTGTCAGACTTTGCAGAGGGGATGGTTGGATATCTGGGCCCTTGGAATTGCCCTGGGGTTTCCATTTTTCATTGGCCGTCCATCCTTAACTTCTTGTGCGTGTGCCGGGAGGTGGGTAGGGAAAGTCAACGAAGACAATGGTTAGGAGTACACGCAACCACATGATAGCAGCCCTGGCGCAAAGCCTGGGCAGAGTAAAGGTTAAAATTGTTGGCCTCCGTCGGTGTTTAAAGTTAACTATGAGTGGTTGTCCTTGTAATCTGTGTCCTTTGGTGTCACAAATTCTTGTGCATAACCAGAAAGAAGTTCTCTCAATCCCCTTGCACCAATATCTTCTGCTGACTCTGTGGGGGTCGGGAGCTGCTTCCTCGGAAGCTTTTGTTTCATGTGTATTTACTCACGAAATAAAAGGCAATTTCACCTCCTCTCCCTTGCTAAATCTCTTATCTCCCAAGGCAGTGTTATTTCCGGATATACACATATTTGTTGTAAATAAAGGACTTACTGTGTGAAATTTTCCGTCGGCAGGTGGAGTGATGATGACCATGAAATGTTTCATTACGAGGTGCATGATGTCAGTGCTTGGTAAATGTGCCCAGGAAGGAACGTCTCATTTTATGGATAAGCTAAGATTTCAATAAGCCGTCATTCATCTCTCTGTAGAGTGCCGTTCTTAGACTACAGAATGCGTTATTATGTTATTAGGGCTTTTTTGTTGTTGTTAAGTTCTTTTTTTTTTTTTATCTATTAAGCATTTCCTGGTGATTTCAGCGGCTGGGTAATTTATCGCTCATCTTATAACGGGTATTGGGAATGGTGGGATGAAAACATTTATACAAGAGGAAATAAAAGTCAAGGAAGCAGATAATCGACCGATTTATCAGCCTTAGCAGACAATTTTTCTGATAACACCATGGTAGCCATGGTAAATTTACTTCGGATTGCTCGAGGGGACACATTCTATATGCTTTTTGTAACGTGGAGGTGCATGGAAGGGTGAAGGAGCAGGTGATCAATCCATGGACTAATCAGTACTGTTTCGGTCTCTAGATTGGCCTTTTGGCCAGTGGGTTCATGCTATATTTTGAACTGTCCCTTTCCTATTAATTAGCTACAATATATTTGGTGATGAGGATATATATTTGGAGATTGCTATGTAGCTCTAATAAGACACTTTTCTTGCTCAATGTCTTTTTAAAGCTCTTTCATTTTAAAGAAATTTGGCTAAAGCTTAGAGATGGGCAAAACATAACCTGTTCGTGGTCTCGTCACAGTCTTCCCGCTGCAGAGGACTTCACCCCGCGTGGCAGTGCGGTCTGTGTGGACAGTAACCCCTGGCTCCTACAAACACTACAGCGTTAGAATCCAGAGGTGAACAAACCCAGAAAAGAGCCTCGGGCCTTCATTCAGGCTTAAGTGTATTGGTTTTCCATAACAAAGAACCACAGACTGGGTGGCTTAAGCAACGGGAATTTATTGTCTCACTGTTCTGGAGGCCAGAAGTCCAAGATCAAGGTGTGAGCCAGACCCGGCTCCCTCTGGGGAAGGAGCTGCTGCTGCAGGCCTCTCTCCCTGCGGCTGGAAGCTCCTTAGCCAGCAGCAGAACTCCAGCCTCCGCATCGAGCAGCTGCCTCTGTGTCCAAATTCCCCCTTTTTATAGAACGCCAGTCATACTGGGTGAGGGCTCACCCCATGACCTCATCTTGATCATCTGTAAAAACCCTATGTCCAAATAAGGTCGAATTCACAGATTACTGGATGTTGGACTTCAGCATGGTTTGGGGGGATCTAATTCAACCCAGGACACTAGGTTTTCATCCTCAGTTTGTGCACAGTTTTATTAAGCCTGGCGATTAAAATCTCAGCTATGGCAGACAGACGGCCACATATTTAGGAAGAAGGGGCTCTGCATAGGGCATTCAAAAGAACTATTAAAGTAGGAATAGTAACTTAAAGTACAATTGCTTGGGGCCATTTAATATTGCAGCAAGCTGCTGCAAAGTCCCAGTAACCTCTGAGACACATCTATGTATTACAAACGCCGTGATCGTGTCAGACACATCATGCTCGAGTGTGTCTGCATGTTTAAATCCCATCAAAATGAAATTTTAAAATGTTGACTGCTTGAAGGTACTTTGGTACTTTTTGGTTACTTGAAAAATTACCTTTTTTTGGGTCAAGCTACCAGTTTTCTGTTAGATGTTTTGAGAATTTGCTTTGTTACTCCCTAAATAGGTCTGTTTGGTAAGCCATTAACATTTTGGAACCTTGGTTTCCTTGTAAGTAAATTGAAGAGAGTGTGATCTATCACATAAAGTTATTGTGAGGGTCAACTTTTCGATGAATATTAAAATATCTAATATAGTAGCAGGTACATTTTCAGTGTTTTATGCCTGATTGTGCATTCATTAGACAAATGTTTGTTGGGAGCCTGTTATGTTCCAGCTTTGTTCTAGAATTCATTCATTCACTTAATGATCCTGACACCCTGATTTAGCAGCAGAAGCCCCAGCCTTTAGACTGGGACATCTCAGCTAAAGTCATGTCTCTGTTCGTAAATCATCTATGGATCTTGGGCACATCCCTGACCCTCTCTCAGTCTCTGCTTAGAGCTGAGCCCCGTGCACTAGGTCATCAAGGCTTTGCCATTTCTAAAATAATTCATGTAACAAAATCCAAGTGCAACAGCTAAGACTCTAGTTCTCAGTCACCTGCAGATCCATGTACCATCCTGGGACGTTCCCCTCTCTGCTTCAGTTTTCCCCCTGACGTGCAGTAATAGGACCAGTGCTCTGTGCTTTCTGATCTCACTCATAGCAACGATGAAAGCCGCCCTGGAGCTTCGACACCGTGCTAGGTACTTGTCGTGCCCTTTCTCTTCTCCAGTTAGGGTACGTGTTTCTCCAAAGCAGGTGGGGATCCAGAGAAGGATGGTGCCTCCTTCTGGAGAATAAATTTTCCTGAATGGTTGATGAGAAACCCTCCCGTGTTGTTGAGTAAGGACAAGCACAGCTATAGTACAGAGCGCAGCATTCATTAGAATTGTTTAGCTAAAACGCAGAGAAATTTGGGGCTTCCGGGAGGGGCTTCAGCTTCTGTCCCAAGTTCTCCTTTGGGCGCAGTTCACTTTTCTTGACCACTAGGAAGATTTGGGTGGGAAAGTTTGCAAAACAGACTCTCCTCCTTTGTGTTTGACCTAACATGAGAAAAATAGAATTATCATTTATAATTTTGAAACTAGTTCTCATTTCCAGTACTAAGTGCTACTTTTCCAATAGTTAATACATTCTTCTTATTCATTTGACCAATAATAATTGTCTGCTGTGTGTACGGTATCATTCTACATGCTGAGGATACAGCAGCAAACAGTACAGAGCTCTCATGGAGTGTTTAGTTTAATAAAGAGTGATGTTTAAGGGGACACCTGAGGCAGTAAGGGAATCAACCATCAGGTTATTTATTTATTTTTTTTTGGTAGGGGAAGATTCCAGGCAAAAGAAACAGCAAGTGCAAAGGCCCTGAGGCAAGAGCCTGCTTTATTAGCAAGGAAGAGCAGTAGGAGGTGAGGTCAGAGAGATACAAATTATGTAGGGCCTTGAAGTCAACATAAGGCTTTTGGATTTTATTCTGAGAAACAAGAGAAGCCATTGTGGAGGCTTTAGGGGTGGGAGTAGTGGAGCCAGACTTAATATTTTAAAGATTCATCCTGGCTGCTGGCTGAGAACAGTGGGGCAGAATCGGAAGTAGGGAGGGTAGCTGGAAGGCTGCTGTCAGTTCAGGTGAGCGATGGCGGTACCAGGTGGGAGCAGTAGAAATGGTAAAAAGTGGCAAGATTTGGGATGTGTATCGAAGGTAGCATCAACCAAATTCATGAATAATTTGGATGTGGGGTATGAGAGAAAGAGAAGGGTCAAGGCTGGCAGCAGAAGTTTTGGCCTAAGCAATTGTAAGGATGAAGCCGTCGTTGCCCTTGATATTGAAACGGGCGGTTCGAGGGAGGAGCTTGGATAGTTCCTCAGCCACTGCAAGATCTGGCTAACAAGCAGCTTTAGGTGCCAACATCGAAGCCGGCTGAGATCCTGCTTGGAACTCCCAAGGAAGATAAAGAGCGATGTGTCCATTTTTGTTACCTCTTTTTCACTCATGGACATTTGAAACAATCATGTTTAAATATTGCCATGTGCAGAATACTCATCCTGACCCAGGAGCCCTCCCCGCTGTCCGGTCTGAGGTCTCTCGTCCTCGTCACACTTTCTGCCATTTCCCCACGGCCTCACGACACCTCTTCCCCAGCTGGACTGGGGACAGGAGTCTGGTTGTCTTCTCCACCCTGGCAGTTTGAAATAACTAGCAATTCTTAAATTCTCTTCCCGGGCATTGATGTTTCAATAGCTGTGATCTGAGGCTTTGTCCTGTGGAACCGATTATGGGCCGGTGCATTAACTCAGACTGTGGACTTGGAGCCCGGAACCCCGGAGAGGTCTCTTAGGGGCGGGCAGAACTGGTGTAGGGGATGTGCTAAGGGTTTCTGGCTACAAAGGGGCAATTTTAAAAATTGGCAGGTAAAACTGGCCTAGATGAGGGTATGTTTTATGCTTAAAATTACAAAATTGGTTCGGAACAGCCTGATGTGCAGCATGCTGAGCCTTTATTAGACAGTATAGAGGTCATCGCTTGTCTTGCTGGTGCCTCTTTCCTACCTAGCCTTTCTTCTGTGACCCACATTGAGCCAATGGTAGAGCCCGCCCTCTGGCCTCAGTGATAGGACCAAGGAGCAGAACATGACCTCCCCCAGGCCAATCAGACAGGGAAAGACCTTTCTCAGATGGTAAGGCATTGAGAGTGACAACCTAAAACCTGAGCAGCCAGGTCGTCGGCCTCCTGGAAAAGGCAGCCTGAGAGAACAGGCCAGCCTCCGAGGGGCGAGAGCGCCGTGAAGGGCGTGGACATCCTCTCTGCTGCTGGCAGCTCCCTTGTGCCCCGCTCAGGGTTTGGTGCAGAGACTGAGAACCTTAGTCGTGGCTGCCTGCGGTCGTGGTGGTAATTACAACCCCAGGGGCCCTGGTACCCCTGTGTCAAGCAGGAGCACCAGAATGACTGACTCATGGTCCTGCCTCCGGTGTTTATAAGCTAATGGTTTGATTTTGCAACTAGTGAGTACAGTAAGATGATTGATAAACTCTGACCTTAGCAAATCAATAGACAGCATCCTTTTATAGTGTGAAGAATCAAGAATATAAAAAATGTTTTGTTTGGTTGGTTTATCCAACAATTATCACCTGGATATTAGCTTCCTCCACGACTGGGCTATTGGCTGTTTGATATTTTGCAGAGGAGCAAGCCCACTTCTAAGTGGATTTCCAACATCATCTGTTGGAACCTTCATCCTTCGAGGTCTGTTTCCATAGCCACATTCACCACCAGAATTAATCACTCCTTTTGTGCATACGCAACCCTTGCCCTGGTCCTCGGTGCTTCCAATGCTTGTGCGACCGACCGTTGCCGTCTCACAGATTATAAACTGTGGGCCAGAGCCTTGCATCTCTGAGTCTCCTTGTTGCAGCGAACAGTTCATTGAATGTTCAATAAGTGTCTGTTGAGTTAAATCAACTGGTTTTGCTTATAACTTTTATGTATGGTCCTTCAACTTTACAGATCCCTTCTGTTTCTGTATAAAACCGCATGGAAAATTTGGTCGTATGATTTGAGGGAGGCATTGCAGGTAAAAGTGATAAAATCGATAGAGACACATGGCCTTAAAAGGTAGGGATAGGTACTTAGCTATAGGTGTGCATTCGGTAGAAGGGGAGAACTTGGAAGATTTTTAGATGAAGATGAGCCAGAAAGTGAGTGGGTAGGTACCACCAGGTGAACACACCTGTGGTCACGAGAAGAGTGTGTTGACTGCCAGAGAATTGACCATAGGTGAGTTCTGGGGGGTTGAGCCTCTTCTCTTCCCAACCTGCTGGTTTTATATTCATGTGCATCGGCTGGTGGGAATGATTTAAGGGTAGATTAGAAGTGTGACTTCTGGGCTTCCATCTCCACTTGCTTTAACCTCAGCCGAAAGGCATGCAAATGAATAGATGTCTCATATTTTATTTCTGCTCTGATCTTTCTGAATGAGGATCTTAGATGAATATTGGTCCAATTAAATGCATCTGATTACAGCTGTCAAACAGTAGAGGAAGTGAGTTGAAAAAAATGCAGCCAGAGTTTTTGATACCGAGTTCCTGAGTTTCGGCTCGAGAACAGAATTATAAATAAATGTGTTAGGTAGTGAAATTTTGTTTTGTTTTTCCCCAAAGGAGAAATTGTCACCACATGGAAACAGAATTTATTCGGCATATTTTCACTCTGTAATTGCACCGTTGCTATTCTTAATTCTTAGAGTTTCTGATGTAAAGTGGAAAACACGAAAACAGACTGACGTCGTAACATTGACAGGAACGACTGTGAACCCGGCTGTGAGAGACACAGGTTGTTGCACCGTCAGCCGTGGAAATCGCTTCCTATTCCGGAGGTTAAAAATAATGTATTTCGAAGGAAGCGATGGACCCTGGCGGTGCAGAGGCTTCCCCCGGAGCCCTCGCTAGGAAGGCGGTGGCATCCACGGTCGGTCGGCGGACGAGCTCGGGAAGCGTTTCCAGGATGGGGGCGCGCGGGTTCTCTGGGATTACGTCCCACCATTCCGTGCTGGCGACAGACGGGAAAGTGGAGCTGTTCCGCTGCCCAGGGGCTTCTCAGATTGTGAAAGAAAGTCAAAAGCCAAGCCTCGCTTTTCCTCAAGTTCGTGGGGTCCAACCGGTGGATCCCCTAGGCTGCCCGCCTGCTTCGTTTCCTGATGAGAGACGCTTTTCTCATCCGGGGGTGTCCCAAGGTGCTGGGGGTCCCACAGGCCCTGCTGGAGGGCAGCTCCCCACACCCCACACTGTGCAGCCTTCCAGAACACTTCCTTGGTAAAACTGAAGGTGAAAATAGGGAGACCCCAGCAGGGGGAAAATCGAGCATTTGTGGGAGAAAATCCTTGTTCCTTGTTTGTGAACTGCAAGCGTATTTGTTTGAGTGTCTTGTGATTTTGCTCCGACCTCTGCTCATCCCCACGCCTCTTGCATTCGTTTCTCTGATGGCTTCCCCCACCTTTCGCTTGACCTCAGGTGATGCCAGGATAATTTCAGATCTGTTTCTCCTCAGGTTTCTGGCCTGGCTCTTTCTAGGCCATACATTACCATTATTTGGTGGTTTGTTACTCGAATAACCTCAATTTCAGTAGCAGCATCTTCAGAAAAGAGATTAATAGAGTATTAGGAGTTTAAAAATATTCTTCATGTATCTTCAAGTTTTCTTGCGGTCCAGAAGAGAGTGTATCTCTATGTTCTCATCTGCAAAGAACAGAGGAATGTATGGCTGAGAAATATCCAGGTATTTTAGAGGACATAAACCGGTCTGTTTAAGAAATGCTTTGTTTGCTTGTTTGGGGCTTATGTTTTGGCAAGGCTAGGGAAGTTGCTTTAAATACAGATATCAGGTATCTTCCAAGAATGTTTGGATCTCCTACCACTGCTTGATAGGATTGGAGCCTGAGTTGACAACTTCTTTACTATTTGACGTGCTTACCCACTTCAGCCCATCGGAAGAGGGAACATTCCTGCTTCTGAGGGTGTCTGTGGGCGGGGTCAGAAATCAAGCTTTGTCTTTGGGGCTTCACCAGTAGATGTGCTGAATTCTTTAGGCATTTGAATCAATTTTTGACAAAGGAGAGGCAGAGAGAGAGTGGGGAGATTAGGTTATAGGGAATAATGGGTATTTACCTCTCAATGGTTTATCTCAAGACAAAGGGTGAGCATTGTGTTCATCTGAGAGGATCCCCTTGTGGATTTCTGTCTCGAGAGGGTGGGAGGATGGATGTGTGGGAGGAGAGGGCAGCTGCGCGCGGACAGCGCTCGCTAGAAGTTGCCATTTTAAGTGCGTCTGGCACACCGTGCACCGGGGCTTTGCAGAGAAGCCCTGGGCCAAGTGCTGAAGGATTTGGGCTCTTGGTTCTGGCATTAGCACTAGGTAGCTGTCTCTCTTTGAACCAACCAGATAACTTTTATAATATTAATAGTCTCAGTAGAGTGATGGGCTTGGACATGTGGCTGTAATTTTTTTGTGTGGTTCTCTGATTTTATATATTCTTTGTTAGTGGACCCTTACAGCAAGGTTCTAGACCAGTCCTGGAGGTCTAGAGCTACTCTAGTTTGACAAAAATATAATCTAACAGTATTTACTTTTGAGTCATTTATTTTCCTATGATGTTAGTTCATTTAGCAAGTATCAATAAAGATCAAAGACGAGATTCTTCAAGGAGATATGCAACTAATTCTCACTGTAGTGAGTGTTAAATCAGTCCCATGTGATTCTCCTGAAGGACGAGATATTTAATCTGAAATCGAGAAAGGTGGTTTGCCAAAGGCACACAAACGCAGCCCAGCTGTTGAAACTGGTGTCGGCTGCTTGGTGTTTGGTGGAAAGCTCTCTAGGAGAAGCCGTTGGACAGATGAGTAGTTCAGGATCCTGCTGATTCCAGAAAGATGAAAAATGTTGAAATCAAGTGGGAAGAAGGAAATGTGGCAAATCACAAGGAACCAGACCGTTTTTAAAAGAGAAAATTCAATTTCATCTGCTTTTCCCCAGCAAATTCCATTTGATATTTTACATTTTCTTGATAATAAAGACTCACAGGAAGGAGTTGCAGAATTTCAGCTTAGTGAAAGAGAATTTGTCATTTGTGACATTTCTTCTCTAAATAGCATGAGGAGATCAATATATTAGCTTGTAGTGCATGTATTACCAGTTCTAGCTATTTCTATTCCAAAAAGGCAGCATATTATATAGCAACCCTTGGCACAATGGGGAATTTTGGCTCAATCCTTAAACATTCACTGAACTTTGATAGTGACCAGGTGTTTTGCTGGGCACAGTGTGGGGTTTGTAGATAATAAAACCCCTGCTTTCAGGGAACACCCCGACTTACCTTTCGGAAGATAAGCCAATAGCAGACAGGTAATGTAGAATAATAAATAAATAAAATAAACATAAACAAAACAGGGGAATGTCAGCTCTGCATTCAGAGTATGCACGGAATGTGGCTGCTTCTCACCCCCTGCACTCACCTTGATCTGGTCTACCTGCTCCCGCCCTGGTTCCTGAGTTCTCTTTTCCACATAGCCACGAGAACAGTCCTCTGGAAGTCACATCATGTGACTGTCCCACCCCAAACTCCCCAGAGGAGCCCAGTTTCCCAGAAGCCAAAGATTTTTCAGTAATGTATGGTGTCCTACACGGGCTGCCCCTCCACGGCGCTCTCTCTCTCTCTCTCTCTCTCTCTCTCTCTCTCTCTCTCTCTCTCTTTATCTCTCTCTCTCTCTCTCTCTTTCTCTTTCCCTCCCTCCACTCCCCACACTGCTTTCCTTCCCCGGCAGGTTCCCACAAGAGGGCCTTCACAGGGCCTCTCTCTGCATGGACCTCGGCTAGAGATGCCACATGAACAACCCCTCACATCTGTCAAGTCTGCCTAAAGGTGAAGCCTCACCCTGACCACCCTGTTTAGAAGTGCAGCTCGCCGCCTGCCCGTCACCCCCAATCCTGGTCCTGCTCTGTGTCTTTTTCCAATAGCACTCATCAGCCTCTGGTTTACTCTGTGACTTACTAATTTATTAATTTTGGTTCACATCTGTCTTTTCCCATTGAAATGTAAGCTCTGAGAAGGCAGGATCTCTGTTTTATTCAGGGCATGCAACAGGTAGCCATAGTTATTTGTTGAATAAGCGAGTGACTGAGAAAGAGAGGTTAATTCTGACTAAGAGAGTTCTGGGGAGAATCATGAGGAAGAAACCTTTGAGCCGGGTGTTGAAGGATGAGCAGAATTGGGACATTCGCGTGTCCTGGGGAAGACGTTCCAGATAGAAAGATCGTTTTGAGGAAAGTGGCAGAGCTCGCGTGTGCTCCCGGAATGGCAAGGAGTCCCAACTGACTGACGCTTGAGGGGCTGTGAGGGTGATAGTGGTAGATGGATAAATTAATAGATAGGAAATAATTAAGGGGCACTCTTAGTGGGGTGAGGGAACGAATTAGTAATCACTGCCTTGCATGTTAGTGATTGGAATCAAGGACTCTCAAACAAGTAGCATGCATCACATGGGACACACTGTGACTCTAAGAAATCAGTAACGTGGATGTTGTTTGCCAAGGAGACCCAATCTTTATATAGTACTTGACTGTTTCAAAACGTGGCCATGTGTATTATGATTTAAGCTTCATAACAACTGGGTGAAGTTGTTATAATGTACAATACATGGTAGTTACTGTTTACATTTTTTGTTACCCTTTTTTAAAAAATTATTTGTATCTTAGATTGTATCAGCTAAGTGACTTGCGTGAGGTAATAGAGTTGTAAGAAAGTGGGGAAGCGGCTTTGTACTGTCTTGCAACGCTTTCCCACCCTGCCAGTTGCCTCTCTAATTCCGACCCGGCACTAAAGATCTTATGCTGGTTTTTTTACAAGCTTCTTTCCATTGCCCCTCATCATTGAAAATTGCAGTGTCTTCATCCAGCTTCTTCTTTAGCAGATCCGTTTTCTCTTTCTTCCTTTTCCTTTCCAACATTTCTGGAATAATTATTAGAAAGGATAACGCATGCCACACGTGGGTGTGTTTTTTACCTCTGCCTGCTTAGCATTTTACGTCCTCTCCGGCTTCTGCCAAGCCTGTCTGACTCAGCACCTGATACTGTGGGCCGGTGGTTGCTGTCTTTCATGTGGTTTTCGGGTGGAAGGGAAGAGGAGGCGTGTCAGCGACGCCATCTGAATGTCTTCAGACTTGCTTGTTGCTCGCTCTGGGAGTAAACCTGATCTTCTTAATTCCCTCCAGATGTTAGTAGGCAGGAAGAGGCGGAGGGCGATCTCAGCGAAGGAGAGCACTGGTATGGAAACTCGTCAGAGACGCCGTCGGAAGCGTCCTATGGAGAAGTCCAGGAGAACTATAAGCTGTCTCTGGAGGACCGCATCCAGGAGCAGTCCACATCCCCGGACACCTCCCTGGGAAGCGCCACTCCCAGCAGCCACACGTTGGAGCTGGTGGCCCTGGACGGCGAGGTCCTGCGGGACTCCCTGCAGTGTCAAGATCACCTCTCCCCCGGCGTGTCCTCTTTGTGTGACGATGACTCCCCGGGCTCCACGAAACCCTTGAGCAGCAACTTGAGGCGGCTGCTGGAGGCCGGGTCCCTCAAACTCGACAGCGCGGCCACGGCCAACGGCAGGGTGGAGTCCCCCATCAACCTTGGCTCGAACCTCTCCTTTTCCCCACCGTCCCACCACGCCCAGCAGCTCAGCGTGCTCGCCAGGAAGTTGGCCGAGAAGCAGGAACAGAATGACCAATACACTCCAAGTAACCGTTTTCTATGGAATCAAGGTAAGTGGTTGCCAAACTCAACCACCACCTGCGGCTTGTCCCCGGATTCAGCCATCCTAAAACTGAAAGCTGCAGCCAATGCCGTCCTGCAGGACAAATCCCTCACCAGGACTGAGGAGGCCATGCGCTTCGAGTCCTTCCCCTCCCCTTTTAGCTCCCAGTCTGCTAGTTCCACTTTGGCAGCTTTATCCAAGAAAGTCAGCGAGAGAAGCTTGACTCCTGGCCAGGAACACCCGCCTCCGGCCAGCTCCTTCCTTTCGCTGGCTTCCATGACCTCCTCGGCGGCCCTCCTGAAAGAGGTAGCTGCGAGGGCTGCCGGGAGCCTCCTGGCTGAGAAATCATCACTGGTGCCTGAGGACCCTCTACCGCCACCGCCTTCAGAGAAGAAGCAAGAGAAAGTGACCCCGCCCCCGCCGCCGCCGCCGCCGCCGCCGCCGCCGCCGCCACAGTCCTTGGAATTATTGTTGCTCCCGGTTCCCAAGGGAAGAGTTTCTAAACCCTCGAACACAGGTAATGGAATCTTTTATTTGCATCGTCGTGCAAGTCTGTTTTGACTGTCCATTGCGATGTCTTCCCATTTCGGTTTTTGCCTTCTTCCGTTGGGTTCCCCATCGGGATCCGAGGCGGGAATGAATGAAAAAGCGGGAGCACAAACAAAATACTTTAAATAAGCAGCGTGGTGGTCTTTTATGTGCGTGTTACACAAAGGCTTCACAAATAGCTTTATTTTTGAAAGGTAATGAATAATCTTAGAGAGATATACAGTACTCTCCTCCCTTTCATATAAATGATTTTTTTTTTTTTCTGAGCAGGTTCAGGCTAGGTCCATACAAGATATATTTAATGGGGGAAGATCAAAGCATCTTTGTCATGGAGTGCATGGCATCACTGAACATAGTGGGGGGGAAAAAAAGCCCACTGCTTTTGAAACGGAGGACCAGGGAGAGTCCAGCCTCCTGCTGCCTCCATCACAAATGGACTTTTGTATAATCAGTAACGACTCTGCCCTAATTTATCACACTACCTACTTCCATGTTAGCAGTTTTATCACTTTTATTTTTGTGAAATTTAAGCCTTTTCCGCTTATCCTATTCTTGTTTAATTTCTTGTCACATGCGAACGCCAAAGAATATTGTCCTTCAGACATCATCAGAGCATTTCCTGCAAATGCTTTATTTTATTCCAATCCAATCAGATTCTGAAGGCATGTGCATGTGGAAAGTTTGAATCATAAAAGTTTTCCTTGTGGGGACAGCCTCAGCGAAGGAGAAGTCGCTGTCTTATAGAGCCTTGACATTCACAGTTATTCGTCTGAGGGAGAGATTTAGTCACTTGAGTTCTCAAAGTGGAAACATCATTTCTTGGACTGGTTTGTTTTTAAATTATGCGTGTGATACATTTATGGTCCTGGACGTGGATGTATGGAGTTTCAGATGTCTCCCAAGGATATCCTGCCAGACTGGAACAGGAAGTAGGCTATGTGTGTCTTCGTCAGTATAAACACTACCGTTGTATGTGTCTAGCCAGCTCCGATTATTTGCAGCCGCATCGATGAAGAGTGCTTAGAATGGCAAATAATTGACTTGAACGATCACCGCTAACATCCATTTGATGTATTTATGACAAATTCCCATTTAAATTGCTGAATGAGCTATATACACTAATTATAATTACTTTAAAACTTGTGTAAACAGCAGAATAGAACGAGAAAATGGATCTCTGGAACTTTTATGACTCTTAAGTGATCCAAACCGTTCACTCCAGTTTCTGGAGTGTCAATAAAATCCTGAAATGTTTATCATTTCCGAGTTTCATTTCTCCTCACTTCTCACCTGCCATCTGGTTGGTGAAGCAGAGGAATGGCTAAAATTTGGAAACGAAGAGAAGAGCAGAGAGAGCTGGGTAATCTTGCAATGGAATAAATCATTCCTGCTTTATAGAAAATTTCATTTAGAATAGAAGCAGAAAGAGAGGTATGGCTATATGTAAAATGTAGTTTTATAAATATTCTCCGCATCTGGTGATTGAATAAATGTGTTAATGGTGTTTGCGCTGTAAAGTCACCTGAACATTAGGTACTTTAAAAAGCTTATGCAAAATTAATAATAAACTTCAGTTGGCTGAAGAATTGGAAAAAGGTAATTGATGAAGCTGTTCCTCCTGAGGACAAACTAGCAGCTTTGTCATCTTAAAGTGTCTCAGGTATAACCTGCATTAGATGTGAAGTATAATTTTTTCACTCAAGTGACTAAATGAATGTAAAGATGAGAAATAAGTTATATGCTTCCAGTGTAGTGTAGACTTCTTTTGCCTGGTTTGTCGTAGGGTATATACCCGAGGGAGAAGACGTATTTCTTTTTTGGTTTAATTGTGCTGAATTCATTCCAACACCTCCACAAGCTTCTCTGCCGGATTTAATATGGAGATCTATAAGTAATCATTCTTTCTTTTCTTTTTACTAAATTTATTCTGTTGCCGAATTGCTTACTATTTTGATCAGTGAATGCTTAAAATGTTCAGATTGGAAGAAGAAAGGTAGGAACTTCTCGGGGTTGGGGGGGGGGCCCTGACACCCCCTGCTGTCGACTGGGACCTGTGCTCCTGGTTTTCAGTCCGAGACTTTTGGTGAAGCAGCTCCACTGACGGAGTAATTGTATTTAAAAATCGTTTATTTTGTAAAACTCATGCAAGAGGAAAGGTCCCTGCAAAGAAAAACACGAGGGCTCTTGAAATGGTCACTCAAAGAATGTTCCGTAGGGACACGTCCTAAATTCACTTCTGTTTCCTGCTGAGCGGATTGGAAGTGGGGGAGGAGGTGTCTCTGTGCGTTTCTCAGTTCCAGTGGATGTCGTCACTTCCCGCGTCCCCCGACTAGGTCGTGGGTTCGGAACGGTTGACAGGGCATCCAGTTTCGTGGTTGACCTTTCCATCGTGGGGAGACGGTTTGGTGGCTGTTCCATGGATCACTGGTTTTTGAATCTGAGGTGTGGAAGGGAAGGTGTGTCTCCTCACCTGTTGGTTACAGGGCAACCTGGGTTCAGATGCCCCTGGGCTTGACCTAAAAGGCATTTATTTACGAGAATGTGGTGACAGCTGTCACCCACGTTTCTAAACATTTCTCGTTATTATTATTGTTATTATTTTTTTTACCTTAGTTGAATTCAGAATAGAGAGCTGGACTGGTTTCTCACAGCAAAGAAAGGGTTTCTGTTGCTTCATGACCTAAACAGACAAACAATAACCAAACAAACAAACAAATCCACAAAAATAAACTGCACACTATTCTGATTTCGAGCAGGGCGTACGTGTTCAAGCTAGTTTTCAAAATACTGCAGAAAGGGCATGTGAAGTTGATTCTAGAGTTACAAAGACGTATGTGCTAGAAAAGCTAGCATGTTGAGAAATTCAGACTTCAACATTTCTTTGACCTTCTTTAGGTCAAGGGAAGTGCAAATCATGGGGGAAAAAAAAGTGTCTTTTAGGTCTGGCCTTATGCCTCTTTTTTTGAACAGGATTCAGTCGTCTCCAGGTCATCGTGTATTTAATTCCTTAAAGAATCCACTGCTCGCTAGCCTTTCCCCCTGCCAGAGAGACGTGACACTTGAGGACGAGGTTCCTTTCCTTTGACCCTGCACCCCAACACATGCTGCACGGCTCCTCTGAAAGGGGACACAATGGAGAGAAGATTATGACCATTCGCTATAAAGAGAAATGTCACTCATTGACTCGATTCTCTTTGAAGCTTCTGTTCCGTTGCAGCTCACAATAAAATAAATGGTTTTTAGTTTAAAGACAAAGTTGCTTGTGGAAGGCCAGCAAGATTCTCGGCATGCCAGGCTCCTGAATAGCAGGAGAGTTTCAGAGAGAGGGTCTCCGGAAGTTCTTACTTTCCTGAATAAGGTTTAAATATGCTTAAAAGCAGGTGGGTCTCATACACCTGACGGCTAAGAATATTTCCTGGTTCAAGAGATAGGGGTGTCTGACTCCGTTTCCTGTCGTATTTATCTGATGTTATTTATTAACATTATTGCGAAAGCGCAGAGAGTTCAGGAAGTGAGGGGACCTCCCCTGATACTCTTCCGTTAGGTCTGCGGTTATTCTAGCCGCAATCTGGGGGTGATCACGCAAAGGAGCCTGCTAAGAAAATTCACTTCTTCATCAAGATTCAGAACTATCTGTTGCCGATCTCAGTTATATTTCCCCAGTGATTTCAATTTAGACTGCCTGTACATAACAGACTTCTCTTAGTTTTATTGAATATTTACCAGTTGTCAAAATATGCATCAACAACATCAATACCAGTAACCATCCAGCGATATCTATGGCTAACATAGTTTTATTGTTTCCCTAAAATAGCATTTTAAAGTAGCACCTGCCCAGTAAATTCTATTAAAAGATACTAAATCTGTGCATATTGTTAGGAAGGAGGACCCATCCTCCCACACAGGTGTGCAGCCCCAGGTGGGAAGGAGTAGAGTGGAGATGGGGACGATGCACGAACGACACACAGCCAAGGTCACCGGGCGTCTTGGTCAGGTCTGTGTGAAAACACGACTCGCTTGCAAATTATCTAGGTTTTCTGCCCGTTGTCTCATAGGATCTACCAAGGGAACGTTTGATTTCAGAGAATATGAAATAATTACATTTGTTTTAAAAATACTCTCCTCGAGTTAAAGCTAGTCAGTTAATAAAACCCTTCATGACTTTTCCACCTTAGCAGGGCGATGTTCTGTTTGTGAATTGATAGACAGACAGTGGGGTAGAGCACCACACCGGAAGGGAGGGGGCGGGCTCCCATCCTTACCCTGCCACTCACCAGCAGAGGGACTTCAAAGCGTTAACACCTCCCTTCAGTTTCCTCATCTGTAAACTGAACTGGTTGGGAATTCTCGCCAAGATTCCTTCTCGCTTAAAAATGCTTTACTTTTACTATATGCTTATTCTTTAACTTGTCTATCAACTCAAAAGTATTTTTTCAATTTAAATGAAATGTGTTCCTTCTTAAAATTCTCGATCAAACCTCTCACAAGATCTTATCTGTCCTGGGCAGATCTTGTCTGTTGTAAATAGTTGAAACACACACATCATTGTGCTTTATTAATGATGGAGTCACACTGTCTGCATGTTTCATATAAATTGCTCCAGGTTCATGTTGGAAATAGGTGAGGTGTAAGTCCACGAACATCTGTTTATTCACCATTCATGGGAGAGGGGCACTGGCTGCTGTGTGAGAGGCTAGCTCTTGGGCTGACCCTACTTCCACTTGGACTTGCTGGCAGCTTCCTGCATCCTTTACTTCCGTCCAGCGCTCATCTCACTTAGCCATCCTCTCCACCCAGCCCTCTGCACTTAATCTCATTACCATCTATCACACTGTTATTGAACTGTGTGTGGTACCGGCACTGTTTTGGGTCCTGCAGGCACAAACAGAGGTAAGGACTTCCAGCTTTGCCCATCCACCCTCTTCTTCTCCCCTTCTGTTTTCTCCATCTCTTGTCTTTTCCTGCTGAGCCGAATTTGGCCATCAGAATTCTGTCTAGGCCGAGCCAGACGATACCTGAGCAGCGCAGTGGACTCTTGCTCTTTTATTTACTCCTGGCTCCAGGGATAAACTGCCATGTTGGGCCAGGCCTTGAGCTGTGTATTTATTATATGATACCAGTTGTTTACATTTACATCTGCTGTGATGGTGAGTTTTCTGCTTTGGAGGGCGTGACAAGAGTTTATTATCACTGCTACTATTTACTGCGTGACAGACATTTCACATGCACTGATTATCTCTTTTATTCCAATAATATTATTACCTACAAAAAAAGCATGTTCCCTCCAAAGTAGCAAATTAGCAGCTATCCATCCCACTGGGTCTGTTAGCATTCGGTGGGATTTAGTTTTGTTTGTGGTGACAATAATTAGTGATGTATTTGGGGGAAGTTGTTTATCAGACAGTTGGAAACTAGGTGAAAGTATGAACATTTCAATCTTTTTGCCTCAAGAATGTGTAGATTATCCTGAGGAGGAAGCGGTCATATTTCCTTAGGCTCTAAATTGGAGTGAAATTTACAGCCATCAGTTCCTGAAACAGTGCGGCATACCAAATAGAATACACCCTTCCCTCCTCCCTCCTCTGAACATGTATACACGTGGAGGGCATCCTCCTAAACTGGAAAAATATTTTTTTTCTTGAATAAATAAAAACACAGATGTTACCAGAGAGATTACGTTGGAAATGGATCATCGTATTCTGGTTATTTTTACCATTTGGCTCGTTTTCTTCCTTTCCTGCCATGATCGGCTACACATTTCGGTTCCAGTAGCATCATAGCTGTTTGACCACATAACTTGCAGTTTGGTTCTTTTCATTATGAGTAGTCTAATTTTTTTTTTTCAGTCACTCCAAGGACACCCTCATTTGTACATGATTCATGTGTATGTTGGTACTAATTAAAACGAAGGAAGCGTAACTCCAAAATAAAATAGGTTTATGTGACATAGTAACGTGCAGGGCTCCATGGAGTGCACTCTCTGATACATTTGTAATTTGGAATAGGGGATGAGGATGAGGGTGGGGGGTGTTGGAGTAAATAGGGAGCACCTAGGTCACATGAGGCAAATCAAGGTGTCTGGGGAAAACAGGGGGTTCCTTGTGTCACTTCCTACCTTGTTATGGCCTTCCTGTGATGTGCCATGAAATCTCAGGTCAGTGGGGGCATCTCCGTTTTCTTTCCTCTCTCAGACAACTCTGTAAAATCAGGCAGTTTAGGGTTGAGAGAGTGAGAAATACTTCCTGAAGCCTGGGATTGGCGACAGCCTGTTTAGCGTATCTCTTCCTTACTACTTTCTGATGGTCTTACGATCCCAAATAGACATTATCATTATCATTTCTTCCCCCCCCCCCCTCTAGCTTATGATACGAATCTCAGCTAGGGGCCTGATTCAGTCCTTACTCTTTCGTCTGCTGTTCAACACGTAGTCTTTGTGATCAGAATATCAGGGTAGACGAACGGACAGTGAAGGACAGAAAATGAGAGGCCCAGTTAGGGACAGGACTCCAGGGCTGCAGAGGCAGTCAACGAAAACAGACAGCAGGAAAGCTCCAGTGGCTTAATAAAAAAAAGGTTGTTTATAGACCTTAACAAAGTGTGCTTTTCCTGGAGTAGAAGGAAACCCTCCGTCCCCACCCCCTCCCCCAGCCGGAAGAGGAAATACTTGTGATGGAACACGTCACGAGTAGGGTTTTCAGACTGGAAGGGTATATTTTTAGACAGGTGGTTCTTTTTCAAGTTACTGCTTAAGCTAACAAACAGTGCTTATACCTGCAGGAGTAAAAGGGCATTGTTGGAATGCCCTAACTGTGTTCCAGAACCCTTCAGGTTCCATCTGCTTGAAGTGGTTCTTTGCATGTGGAGACTCAATGAATAAATAATAAAATCACTTTACAGGTAATACTTGGGACTATTTCCTTTTAAAATGGGAAAAGTAATATGTACATCAAAAATTTTGAATAATACAAAAGACTATACAATGAAAATCAAAGTTTCCCTCCCTGACCCCTCTCTTTTAATCCACAGCCTCTCAAAGTTAACTGTTTAATGGTATCTTGAAAATGCTTCCAGACTGTTTTCATACAAATAAAAGGGAATCACTTTTTTGTTTCATGTATTCATTCCATTCTTCCTACTCCCTCTTTCTTTTTTGCTCAAGTGTTTTAAAGCGAATCTCAGCTATCTTATTCATTTGCTAGTAAATATTCCCACTTGTATTTCCGATACATAAAGACTTTAAAAAACAGTCACAGTAACTATTATCACATCTGACAGGATCAACAATTGTTACATGATATTATGTAACACCCAGGCTGTAATCGGTATAGTAGTATTCCTTAATTAATCTCAGGTGTTTTTATTTTATGATTTTTTATCATCAAGATCAAAATGAAGCTTTACATTTTGCATTTTTTAAATGTCTCTTTTCATCTGTAAGCCCTGCTCTTTTTAAAATGCCTTTTCCTTGTCGAAGAAACTGGGTCATTTGTCCTGCAGATGTTCCCATGTTCTGAATTTGGCTGTTTCATCCCCTTTGTGTGTTTAACATGTTGTTTTAATCACCTGTATTTTCAGGAAACTGCTAGTTAGAGGCCCGATTAATTTTTTTGTAAGACTATTTCATAGGTGCTTTATAAGAAGGCACACAATGTCTGTCCCCTTTTTAGTGCTGTTAAGATTAATCAATGGTTTTATGTGTTGTCAGCTTGATCCATCCTTTATAAAGTTCCCTGTCAACCTTTTCACCTAACGGTTTCAGTAGCAATTGATTCCCATTTTCTAGAAAATAAAAATAGAATCACCCTAGACATATAGTTTCATGCCTTGCTTTATCTACCAACTCTTTAATATCTTGGGCATGTTTCTTCTCTATCAGCATCTATAGAGGAAGCTCATTCTTAATGGTAGCTTCAGACATTTTTATGAGTGTGTTACAATGTATTCACCAGTTCAGAAGTAGTTCTGATCTCTCAGGATTAAGAAGAGGAAGTTTGAGACCTTAACTCTACCTGCTTTTATTTTCTGTCTTCCCAAATTGCAGAGGCTAGGGTGGCCCTGATCGATATAAACTGACAGACCCGAGGTATAGGGACACGGCATCACAGCAGAGACCTTTTTTTTTGTGAGGATGGTGGAAGAGATCGTGAGCTTAGCCTTCCTAGGAGGAGGGAGTTGGTTTGTTTCCTTTCCTGGAAAATTGGAGCATGTGTGGCTGTAGCTCTTTTCAAAGTCAGCAGTGAGGCCCAGCCACAGTGCAGAGGAAGGCAGCACGTCTCGTTAGCGGCGACCAGAGGGACATAAGAGGGTGAAAAACCCCTGACCTTAAGACCCCCTGAGAGCTAAATTGGCAGCAGCATCCACCCAGGCCATATATAACTAAACAAGTCAGAAGCAGGGACCCTAAAATTTGTCTCCGCCAGAGTTTGGTCTGTGAGGTTTACGATGGCTGTTTGTTTTTCAGTGGGCTGCAGTGCGTTATTCTCCGTCCCGTTTGATTTCTTTATTTCTCGCCGTTCTCTGAGCTCAGGAATTCGTGGATGGACTCGAGTCGGGCAGTTTCCTTCGGGAAACAAAGCCTTTGAGTTGAGACTTCTCAGCTGAGCAAGGCCAGGCCAGGCGCAGCCGCCTTGCAGATGTGTCTGCCTACGTGTGGGATGGCCCTCGGAAGTAAGGTTTTCACGAGGCAGGAGGGGCAGAGTTTGGAAGATGGAACCCAGATGGAAGTCTGAGAGGAACGTGGGTTTCTACCTGAAGAAACGCAGCCATAAAACTTCCTCATGGATAACATCTTAAGATTGCCAAGAAAAAATATCAGACCACTTTTAACGTTCCTTATATAGCAGTGCATGTGAACGAGTGCTCGATACAATGCTCCTTTTGTGTTCCTTAATGTTCTTTTCTTTCTCCTCCTTCCAAGCCTCAGAAGAAGAGAGCGGAAAGCCTTTCCAGTGTCCCATATGTGGTCTGGTTATAAAAAGGAAGAGTTACTGGAAGCGGCACATGGTGATTCACACAGGTTTAAAAAGCCATCAGTGTCCGCTGTGTCCATTCCGGTGTGCTCGCAAGGACAATCTCAAATCCCACATGAAGGTAAGCCGGTTGCGGGCGGGCCCCACGGCGAGGCTGGCACGGCCGAGGCTCTCGTGCAGAGTCTGGAGGCTGCTAGGAGGTGAGGGGCCCTCGGTGGGCTCCACGGGTGACAGTGCTCAGAGTCACAGGGTGGGACGCAACCCAGATGACGCACTGTGAAGAGGGCCTTCGCATAAAGGGCTTCACGTTCAGTTTACAGCCAAGCGCCTGAAGGCAGAGAGAAGCGTCAGTATTGGAATAATAGATGTCGTGCAGAGCCATCCTTCGGGAAGTGGCAGCCCGACCTGGCCTTGCACGGCGATGCTTTTCTGGGGAGCTCACAGAAGCAGAGAAGGTCCAGGAAGGGCCGCTGGACCTGCTCATCTTCCTAGAGACGCTCCCACCTTCTCTTCTTACAAACCCAGAGGAGCAGCCAGAGAAACACCCAGAGACACCTTCTTGGAAGTGTGTGAGGACGCTGAAAGACACCTGGGTGTCAGCTTCAGTCCCGTGGGATGCTTGAGGCCATTCCTGACAGGACCGAGTCCTCCCTGAGGCGGTCCGTGTTTGAGCTGTCATCATTCCCAGGATCACACTGAATGAACATCTGAGGACATTGTTTTCAGTGTCTTCCTGCAAACAGTTGAGGGCTTGCTCCTGTAATATAAATAAATACATGGAGCATTGAGTAAAGTCTGTGTGTCACTATTTTGCGAGAAGCAGGAAAACTTAGTGATCTGGAATTCTTTTTAGCTGACCCCATTAGTACTAAGAGTTTTGTCTGAAATTCAAGGAGGAGACTCAGATCAAAAGAGCTGAATTTGATAAATCCTCATTTAAGTCTTCCTGTGCAATTTACTAGCTAAGTGGCCTTGACCAGATGAGCCTTGAGACTCTTAATCTTCTCATCTGTTAAATGGGAACAATGATGTTTGGAAACGCTGTTATTAATATTTAAGGAGATAATATTAGCAAAGTATCTGACAGAATAGTTGTTTAATTTTTTTAATAACTCTCATTTAACACCTAGGTAATAATAACAGCAATCGTTTTCACTGATATGTTCAGTACGGTTTGGCTGTTGACATTGTTTATGATGTCTTTACTTTCCTGCCATAAAAAGTATGGTACATGGACATAATTAAGATATTTGCTTTTTTCTAAATCTTGTAGTCTAAACCTTCTAATAGTAGATCAGCTCATAATAGTAGCCCTGAAATAAATGTGATCAGAAGGAATGTCTATTGACTCTAGGAAATAGCTTAGAAGAGTAAAAAAAAATAATAATAATAAATCCATGATATAATTTGTTTTCTATCATTTGCTTTTTTCTCTTGGGAGTAGCTTGCCCTTTATCTTCAGAATCCATTTAACTAGGAGTTCTGGTTGGTTGAATCTCAGTGAGCCTATGTAGTTTTTACTTTAACCCTCCTCATCCCCCGCCACCTCTTCCCAAAGTGAAATCTCATATTTTACACCTGCAAAGTGGATTTCATTAGCGGGATGAGGCTTCGAGAAGCAATGCCTTTAAAACCGAAATTTGTTTGCATTACTGTGTCCTACGCTGTGTTCAGAGATCAGGTCTGGCGAATTTAAAGCTTCAGTGAGCAGGAAACTTGCATCTCGCCTGACACCTTGTAAGCTTGGTTTCAGCTCAGGGTCACTTAAAACAACCTATTTATAAACCCGTGGAAAAAAAAAAAAAAAGCTGGGTTTTCAAGAGCAGGAACTACTGACCCTGAAACTCCAGGGAGATGAGTTGGGTGCCTTGATGGTACAGGCGGTCGGCCATGACAGTGTTACAGATGAGAAGTGCAAGGGCTTTGCGGGTCACGGGGTCTCAGAATGCTTTCAGAACAAATCAATAACCAGTACGATAAAGCGGTTGTGTGAAATTACTACTGTATTCGAACTCATTGTGTCCTAACCTGTTGAGCCGCGACTGGAGCTTTTGATAAGGGAAGTGTGAGAAGGGCTCATGCAAGTTTAATTTTATCAAATGGTGTAGCGTTTCTTGTCTCCGCTCTGCCCGCCTCCCTGACGGGCCTTTTAAAATTCTTTACAGAATTGGTGCTTTTTTTAGTTTTATTAGACGTCCTTTAATGGGTGCTCAATTTTGCAAACGTAGCCTTGTATAGAAATATAATGGCTGTGGTCTCAGGAATAGATGTCTTCTACTGGGTTCTACTGGGTTCACCAGAGACTAGCACTAGGGAGAGATTTTCTAAAATGAATTCTGCCTAAGAAGTGGGGGCCACGTAGCCTGTAGATTAAGATCTCAAACTGTGTGGTTGGGAAAACCTTAGTTGGAATCTCAGTTCCATGACTTTTAGTGGCTGTGAGACTTCGGGCAAATCATTTGACCTCTCCAAGTTTCCGTTTCTGTCTGTGGAGATAATGATCATGTGATCTATCCCGGGCGTTGTTTATGAGCGTTCAATGAGATAACAGACACGAGCCCTTTGACAGAGTGTCCGGCGTGGAGAAACACTCCGTCAGTGTAGCCAATAGAGTAATTATTACCCAAAAACCATCCGAATATATATTAATGTTTACACTTAGACATGAATTAGTGACATGGTCTAAAACATGACTCTAAAATACACTTTATTGCTTTTCTCTTTTTGAGACATGTCGTTAGTGTTGAGACTTCAGAAAAACCCTTGAACGAAAAGCATAAAAAAATTGACCCTCGATCTCATCCCACGGAAGTAACTGTTAGCGCCATGCTAGTGTATATCCTTCTATATAGTATTAAATGATATAGTGTTCCTCCTGGGTGCTAGGCCCCGGACGCTTTCCGAAGCCTGCCTTTTTCCTCCTCCACGCACTGTGCAGATGTTTTTATGAGCAGCTGCGGAAGGAGATGCAAATGCCTCCAGCTTCCTCAGGGTTATCTTAGATTTCCATTAAGTCTTTTACAACTTTCCTGGATGAGTGAGCATTAAATGCGAGAGTCCTGAGCTCGAATGGAACAGCAAAGGTGAGGGGGACTGCTCAGACAGAGCTCGCTGGTGAGTAGTACTGGTGGGACGGGGGACGCGAGTCACGGTGCGCGTTCCAGCCACCTGTCGCCCACCGTCTCAGGCGCTGTGACTCTGGGGTAAAGCCCCTTCCCTGCCTGGCTAGGCCCCCTGGGACGGGGGTGGAGTAGGTGTTCCCCAAGGCTCCCTCACGTTCACCCCACTGCGGGAGAGGTACCTCACGATGATGCTACAGCACCTCAGTCCCCGCCCCTTCGGCTGGGCGACGTGCTCCTGGTCAGACATGGCCAGTCGATAAGGACATCTCTACCTGGCCCGGAGAGAGGGACATGCTGTGGATGAGCGTTTTTGTTTGTTTGTTTGTTTGTTTGTTTGGTCATTAGCAGACTAAGGGATCTTAAAGCCCATGTTAAAGAGAACAAAGGCTAAAGAGAATAAAAATTGTAAGAGAAAGTGCTTTTCAGTCAGGAGAGAAGGGGAGAAACTGTCTGGAGGATGGAGCTCATGCTTCCCCCTAAGGCCAAGGACCGTGGATAACCCCACTGGGAAGGTGTAGCTCAAATAAAATTGTAGTGTGAAAGGCAACATCACAGCCACCGTTTTCCCTTTAAACGGTCACCGATTTCTCCACAGCTACGTACAGCAAGGCCAGGACGCGGTGGAAAAGAAGCCACGTAAAAAAAACCCCTGTGTGGACCCTTTTCCATCCGGGACCCCTTTGGACTTTAGAATGGGGCGCGCTCTGCGCTCTGCCTTCTTCCAGAGGCTGCTCCCGGGGCGTCTGTCCTTGGACCAGCTCCTCCCCTCCGCTGGGTCCCTAGATGGAAGGACAGACACTTCGCAGTGGAATCTGTCCCCCGCACCGCTCCCAGGGACGGCGGACGCTCTCGGCCTCGTGACCTTTACCACCTGCTTCCAGGGCACGCCCCGGGCGGCACCTGTCCGGGTCTCCTGGGGCTGTGACCGGAGGCCCCACCGAAGCGCCTGCCTCCGCGTGAACTGGGTGGAGGGCGTGGTGGGGAAAGCTTCACAGTTCTGTGAGAAAGCAAATGGACCCATCGGCTCCAGAGTGAGCTCCCTGGGTTGTGAGAGAGCAGAGAAGGGGCAGGGTTCACAGCCGGCGGGGACAGTGTGCGCCCCGCCCCCTCGTCCCCAGCCCCTCTGGCCCTGGCAGGGAAAGGCTGTAATGAGCAAGGCTTTGCTGCCACCGAATTTAAGTTTATATGGTGATTTCTGCTGAGAAAGTCATGCTTTGGCGGTGGGGGGAAGGGGGAACCCAGAATCTCTTCTGTTGTTTTTTTCAAAAAGCCACAGTGGGGTGCTGTAGCGACAGGATCTCACCATTAATGTTTAATTTCTTTGCTTTTGTTGGTCACTTAACATTATTTAAAAGTATGCTTTGGCTGGTGAATAATACTTTTGGATTGCATTCAGAATGCATAAACAGCTGTAGTAAAACTTGCTCTCTTGGAAAGGAAGTCTCTGCAGATGGGCCAGGTGATGTAGTGTGGCCCAACGAACCAGCCTTTCACCTTCCTCAGACGCGGGTTCGAGTCCCGCTCAGGTCACCACCGCACGATGAAATGTCAGTGTCGTTTTGGTTTTAAATTCCTTCCAATCACGGACTCGTTTCTCCAGATCATACAACTCCCCGAATTGTTTGGCCCCAGTCTCCACAATTGGCAGTTTCTGCTCACGGGAGGGCCAGGCCTGAAATAGCAGGGTGCAGCAGGTCAGCGCTGAGGTTCGTTGGCAGAGACGAGAGGGGAAGTTACGAGCTCGTGAGCACCTGCCAGCTCGAAGCCTTGGCTTGGGCCCTTGCCATGATTTCCCCACGTTTTCAAGCACTAAATTTGGTAATGACAGGAAGAAAAAGAGTTTCCCTCGAGTTTGACAGGTACGTGCGTGCATGCACGCAGGACCGGAACGGGACTGAGAAGTCTCCGTTCTTCCTTTCAGGACACCAGGGTCTGAGCGTGGGGCCCCCACGTGTGAAAGCACCGGCTTCCTCGCACCGAGACTCACCCTCGGTGGGGATCCCACGGTGCTTTTTCCCTCCACTCCACGTTCTTACGTGGTTCAAGCCACTCACTCCGGAGTCTCAATTTCCCCGTCTATGAAATGGGAATACGGTGGCCACACATTATTTTTCACAGTCTTCCTTATCGAGAGAAGCATTGTGAAAACTGAAATTACGTTTGCAAAAAAACATAACTAACTAATTCTCCGGCCGGCAGCAATCGGGCACGTGCAGAGCACTCTTAATTATGAGAGAAGCGACTTGATGGGTTCCCTCTTTTTGACCCCCCACCTGGTAATTATGTAAGTGGGTGTTCTGCTGGGTTCAGACTAACTTTTTTTTCTGAAGACATCAGCTGGGATCAGCTGACCAGCCTGCGGCGAGGGGTCTACCGCGCGGGCAGACGGCACCCCCCGGTGGGGAGCCTGGCCCTGGTGACGCACCCGCTCCATGCTTAGGGACAACCCCGTTCGCTGGAGCACAGGGACGAAATGCTCCTCAGGTTGTTTCATTTCCCGGGCCAGCCCTTGAGCGGTGAGGATGATGTCGGTGGCTCGCGTGGCCGTGCCGCGTGGCCGTGCCGCGCACGGTGGACAGCTCACTCTCCTTGCTTCCTCGTCAGGTTCACCAGCACCAGGACCGGGGAGAGACCTTCCAGTGCCAGCTTTGCCCTTTCACGTCCTCCCGCCACTTCAGCCTGAAGCTCCACATGCGTTGCCATCAGCACTTCCTGAGGACAGAAGCCAAGGTGAAGGAGGAGATCCCAGACCCAGATGTCAAGGGATCTCCCCACCTCAGTGACAGTGCCTGCCTGGGGCAGCAAAGGGAAGGAGGAGGGACAGAGCTAGTGGGGACCATGATGACGGCCAACACTCCAGAGAGGACTAGCCAGGGTGGGGCTGGCGTCTCGCCTTTGCTGGTGAAGGAGGAACCCAAGGAAGATAACGGCCTGCCAGCCTCCTTTACCCTGAATGCCGCCGACAGGCCGGCCAACCACACAAAGCTGAAAGACCCGTCCGAGTATGTGGCCAACAGTGCGTCAGCATTGTTCAGCCAGGACATCTCTGTTAAGATGGCGTCTGATTTTCTCATGAAGCTGTCAGGTACTTGAATAGGGTTGTATCCTCTCTCTCTCTGTCTCTCTCTCTCTCTCTCTCCCCTTTCTCTCTCTCTCCCCTTCTCTCTCTCTCTCTCTCTTCTCTCTCTCTCTCCCTCTCCCTCTCACTCCCTCTCAACCAGTATCCTCATCTGTGAAATGAACTGGCAGGACCAGGTGATTTCAAAGTCCCTGTAAGTTCTCATAGTCCGCACCTTCATACACATTTTCCTGTTTTTTGCAATCCCTTTGGGAGTAGGTACTGCTGTGGTTTGGATCGAGAAACAACAGAGATTATTGATTTCCTTCTGGTTTTTCTCCTTTATGGGTTCTTGTCGTGGGGGAAAGGTCCCATGGTGAGCCAGGTCGGTGGCAGTGCTTTGCGTGACCTTGGTCCCTCTTCCCCTTGTCTCTGTGTGGGGTTCTTTAAAGGGCTTGTCTGGAATGTCTCACTGTGCATTATTCAGATTCTCTATTGGTTTTCATTTGAAAGCTTTTTAAGGGTCACATATAGAGACAAGCATTAGGAATTAGAGACTTTTAACATTTGAGCAAATGATAACGATGAGCTTAAATTTATTTCTTCCAGTGGAAACGTGTGTATTGTGGCAAGATATTCCCAACATGAAATTAACCATTTTTTTTAGTACCGTTCTTTGGCCCTAAGCACATTCACGTTGCTGCAGAGACGTCACCCCCATCCGTCTCTGCAGTTTCTCCATCTTCCCGAACCTGCACCTTGTACCTGTTAGATGATAACTCCCCCTCCCCTCCCCCAGCTCGTGGTGGCCACGCTTCCACTCTGTCTCCGTGAACCTGGCTGCTGTAGGCGCCTCGTGCATCGTGGAACTGGACTTAATTTTTAAAAGTTCCTTTCCAACTTCCCCGATGCCATTTGGAAAGAAGATAAGAGTCCAAGTTGTCAAAATTAATTCTCATTAATGGATATCACGTTCGCCATCAAATGACATGGGACGTTTCTTTTCGTTTTTTGTCTGTGTGTGTTTTTTTTTTCTTCCAATTTCTTGGATTAAGCCGTCGCGTGGAAAGGAGGGTGTAGAGACATGGGGGGGGGGGCGCTGTTTCTCCTGACTCTGTTTTGGAACGATGAAACGCGTCCTGGGATCGTGCTGCTGCTGCTGCTCCTACTGATGACGTTTTTAAAAGTATGATTTTAAATTGTAAGAGCGACGGGGAGGGTGGGGAGAGGCTGGCTGGGAATTGGTTCTGTCTTGCAGTGGAGCCGGCAGTCCCCATGATGGTTTCCAAAGGCCACTTCAGCTCTTTGGAGATTGACAATACCCTTTTAAACGGGGAATAATTGGCCACCGCCTTCCTTTTAGGGGACTGTGAGGCGCATTTCACTAAATGTCATTGCCAGGTGAATTAGAGGTTCAGCTTCACCCCGAGCACCCCGTGCTCGGTGTGACACTTCAGTCGGGTGTCTTGCAGCGTCCCCGTCACCCCAGATCTTTGCCCCTCAGGCGTGCACGACACTAGTTGGAAGAAACGAGAAGAGGGAAGGGATGGAAATGAGGCGTCACAGAACTGAGCGGGGCAGGAGCAGAGAGCAGGGACTGTCATGGGGAGGCGGCCCAACCTGCGGTGCCAGCAGGTCCCACCCCGGGGAGGGTCAGGGCCCAGGAACTGGGGCGCAGAGAAGCGGGGTTCCCTCTCTCGGGGTTCCCTCTCTCAGGGTTCCCTCTCTCCTTCCGGCCTCCTCCCTCTTCCGTCGGGGGAAACGGGCTTCCAGACATGTCACGTTTTCTATGGAAACATTTTTGAAGATGGGGAAAGTGCAGGCTTGTAGTGTCCCTTTTGCTGCTGACCCTTGAGAATCTATCTCCCTTGATGGTTTCTTCTGCCAAGATAGCAAAAGGGGCTCCTTTTTGGGGGCTCTTCCAGTGTGTTCCCAAGAAACGGAATGCAGATGCCACCTTCACTTAACAGAGCTTAGAGAGGGGCCTGTGCCTTACTTAACAAATGGGGACACGAAGTGGGGGCTGTAACTCTCACTATAAGGGATTACTCCCTTTACTCCACAAGCCCAGGAAGTGGATAACAGGACTGGATAACACATGTGGTGTGTGAGACACCAGTCCTGCTCAGCTTGGCTCGGCCCTGGGCACCCCATATCCAGCTGTGGCTGACTCCAGCCTCAGGCTCAGGCAGCTCAACTCAAGGCGGCGGCTGCTGAGAGCCAGAACTGCAGACAGGAGGGACGCCAGCAGAGAGGCACGTTGGTAGGCTGGGGTGAAAGGCTCTGCACCATAGCCTTATATGTCGTGATCTGTTTTCTCAGTTAGCTATTGATGGAGCCTTGTTTACAGTTTGGCAGTCGCAGTATTTGCCAACTGATCAATTGGCAGAAGAAAACAGATAACAAATGCACACTATTTATGCAAAAGGCCCATGCAGTTATTTTATGGTGGCTTACTAGAGGTCCTGAAACCTGACTTGTGTGCTCTGTTACCTAGCAACCTGTTATAAAGTCACCGGGGAGTGAGATGCATCGGTAATTTTGTGTGTGTGTGTGTGCGCGCGCGTGCGCGCGTATTTGGATGTAAATGTAAACTTGGTGGCTGTGGCCGTGCAGCCCATGGGAGGAGAAAATACGATAAAGAGAAAGAAAGACATTTCTGGAGGGATTTCGTGTTTCAATTCCACTACCTCTCTTTGCTTGGTCGGGCCCTATAATTGATGGCCGCTGTCACTGTGGTGCTGTGCCCGGCTGTGTCCGTGGCTGCGATCCCAGACCGAAAGGCCGAATCCCAGAGAGCTGCGGCAGAGTTTCCAGCTCTTCCCTTCGTCAAACGCGGCGCAGCCGTGGTGAGCACCGGGCCCCGTCCCTCGGCGTCATAACGGCGCCATTGTTCTTGCGACGCATGTCTGAGCTGGGCTCTGTGCGTGCACCTGCTGGGCTGCAGGGTGCAGCTGTTTGTGGGCGCCCAGTCCGCGAGTCTCCGTGCCAGCCACGTCGCTGTCTGCAGAACCAGGGGACAGTGACAAATTCAGGCGTGTACATACCTACTTGTTTCCAAAAGAGAGATGGGAAACACTTGATTCTTTCTTGCCGGGTCATTAAGGGCGGGGGGGGCAGTCTTTCTTGCTCCTTCAACTAAAACTGAGCATAAAGATGACTAAAGGGAACCCAGTGGCATTAAAAACCGCTGTGGAATGCTGTTTGAATGGACTCTAAATCCTCCACCCACCCCCACCCTGGTTTTGACATGTCCCAGTGTGTGTGAAATCAGACCCCTTCTCCGAACCACCGGCTCTTCTGCCCGAGCCCACACTTAACATTCCTTGGTCCTTCAAGAGTCGTGTTGTCCCCTGGAGCCGAGGCTTCTCGGGCTCAGCCCCACGATTGATGCCGAGAAGAGAGGGGGCAGCACCTGCTGCTGGCCTCCTGGGCCAGCGGGGAAAATACTTGCATAAACTTTGCTCTGGGTTTTGGCTGAGAAGGCGGGCCTCTGAGGACAGCAGCCCTGCGTGGTCACATAGAGCTTTCCTGGGAGCCAGAAGAACACATGTGCAGGCCGTCGCATGTCAGAGCAGGTGACTCAGGTGTCCCATGACCGGGGGTGAGCAGGGCCGAGGTGACCTTAGCGTGCTTCCGTTACTGCTGCTTCTGCGCCTTCTCTCCGTTACCTTGCATCTAGAAGCAGTTCTAACAGGCTGCATGTTACACTTACTGGTGGAGGGGTGCGTGTGTGTGTGTGTGTGTGTGTGTGTGTGTGTATGTGTGTGTGTGCCCGCGTGCGTGTGTGAATGCCAGGGTCCGGCCCCACTCCCAGAAATTATGACTTAATTGGTCTAGGATAGGGCCTAGTCATTGATATTTTCTTTAAAATCCTCAGATGATTCTAAAATGCAGCCAAGACCGAGGACCACTGATGTGGGACGTAAACTTGGTACCTGGTACAGTTTTCTCCAGCACAGCTCTCTTCCCTGCTTTCTGTCCTAGACCATGGAAAGGGGGGGCCTCCGAAGCATTCACCGGAGGTCCGGGTTGACGTGGATCAGAGGCCTGAGTGAGCCGTGCTCGCTGAGCCCCATGTTTTTCCTCGTGGGGCCTCATGACCCGGGAATGAAAAGAAGCATCTAAACGTTCTCTGGTTAGAACTAGGAAGTCTCGGGACTCATCTAGAATACCAAGGAGCCGGGCAAATCATCACTCGAAGCCTGACTCAAAGTTGCCTGCGGTGGCCTTGCATCACTTCTCTTTCTGAAAACTACACTTTTCAAGATATATAATTTAATTCTGGCTCTCCAAATTACAACCAAGCGGTTGACAGAAACTTGGCACCTCAGTTGTTGGCTGGGAATATCTTTTTGTCCCTGGTTTTCGAAAATAAAAGATACAAGTCATTTCAACTATTTTTAATTTGGAAACTGGCAAGAGGAGATTTATACTTTCTCCCACATTCTATTACTTTCATAAAACTGAGGCCAAAATAATTTTAACCAGGAGAGATGGACTTTTTAAGCGGCGACTTACAGATGGATAGAGGCCGAATCGTTTTTAATTTATTAGGAGCCCAGCCATAAAATAGCAAAGGTTTTTCTCGTATAAATAAAGGGGGGTTGGTGACTGTGTTTATGTCCCATAGGCCTTTGTTCTGCATTTCCATCTATTTCAAACTATTTTATGCATCTGTGGTTACAATACGGTGAGTCCGCGAGTGACAGCTCCCGATCCTGTGGTACTTTTGTTTGTGCTGCTGGAGAAAGGAGAATGGGAGATGCCCAGTACACCAGGTCGTCCTTATCGCCTGGTGGCTCTGCCTGGCTTTCTGTAAAACTTCGTAACAAATGAGCCGTCCTCGTGCCGTTTGGTCCCTAAGGCGTCAGTGCCAATGGCCAGCGGCTTCTCCCTCTCCCCGTGCCCAGGGGTCTTCCCCGACGACCTTCCTTCACATCTTCAGTCTGGCCTTCCTTTTTTAAACCTGCCTTGCTGCTGCTGATCACGTGACCCGTGTCAAGCTGCATTTAGGCGTCTTATACATGCAGGCGGCCTGAACACCCTTGAAATCCTGGAGTTTATGGAGCCTGGTGGTGATTCCAACGAGAGGGAGAGTGTGACTCTTTCCCGTTTTTCAGCGACTTGCTACTCCATGAAACGAGGACTGATCTGAGTGACTGACAGAAAGGAGCGGGTGACATTATAAGAACGTGAGACCTGGAGTTACACACAGGTGCCGAATTTCCACCAGAGACTTTGTGTCATTGACTCACTGTTTATCATTTTTCCTTAACAGTCACTTCTATGGCACTTCCTCTGTGCCATTGAATGCATCTGAACTTCGTAACAACCTTATAGCAAGATAGGATTCCCATTTTGCAGATGAAAAGTAAGAAACAGCAAAGTTAAGAGACTTGCCCGAGTTTGCACAGTAATAAATGGCGGAGCCGGGATTCTGAGGCAGGGGGCCTGGCTCTGTTATTCCCTACACCCCCTCCCCTCAGCTGCCTGTACCCAAATCACAAAGTAAGGGAGCAGCAGCCAAACCGGAACTTGGCTCCGTTCTCCGTCCTTCGATGTTAGAGAGTTCGCACGTCTCCAGCATGGGCCCCTTTCTCTGCGTGGTGTGTGTGTGTGTATCAGACGCCATTGGAAGTTGCAATACTACTTGTAGGCTTTTCAGGAATTATTTAGTGCAACCAGAGCAGTAACAATAAGGGCAACTTATGTTTCCAGAGAGCTTTTTTGTGTACAGTGTATTTCCAAATCCATCGTCTGATAAGAAGCATTAGATGAGGAAACCACGACTTAGCATAAATCCTGTAAAGGGGCCATGCCCAGACTCCAGATCTTTCTTTTCTTGCTGTGCTGGATACAAATGTGTCCAGGTCTAGAATTGCCCCCCTAAATAATGTTTACCTTGATCAACCCCTAGGAAATTTTTCAAAGGCTATGTTTCTGCAAAACCAAATTCAGCTCATTTTCTTCCCTCCCTCAGAAATACACTTTCTTCTACTCATTACTGTTGTTACCACTGTTACTTCCTTTATTATTATTATTATTATCATTATTATTATTATTAGCATTATTACTAATCAATTGTGTTTACAGTGAGCCAGGCACTTTGCCAAAACTTTATGTAGTTTTCTCACTTAACCCCTCTCAGCAGCCCGATGAGGTTAATAATACTGAACCTATTTTATAGATGAGGAAGCTGGAGCTAAAAGGCTTCAGCTACAAGGGACGGAGCAAAGATTCAGCTCAGCCCAACTGCAAAGCCTTGGCTCATGACCACTTAATTAGCTATTACCTAATTTTTTTTTTCTCAGCTCAGCGAACTGGTTTTTGACCTCGTCTGCCTCACTGTTTGTTTTCCTTGGCTTTGAACCATGGCATCATTTCTAATGCATGTTAATTCAGTCACTAATCTGGTTAAATATTTTGTCTTCAAAATAGATCTACAATTCCTCCCTTCCCGTGCAGCCCTTTCCCGGGCCATCACCTCTCACCTAGACACCTTCCCCCTCACCCCGCAGGTCGCTCCTCGTCACCGGCTCCATCCCCAGGCCCTCCCGCACATTCTGAACTCCTCTGGCATCAGGCTAGGGCCACCTGGCGCTTTTCTGCTGAGTAACAGTATCTCCACTCCTCTCAAGAAAAACGTTCGCGGTCTTTACCAGTTTATAGATAGATGTCTGTCATTTCCCTTTTCTGATGTCACTCATGCTGTTCCAGGGGTCTGGTAGTTTGAACAGTGCAGTTCCATGTATCATCTTCCCGTTAGATAAAACGAGGGGAAGACTTTTTTTCTAAAACATAGTTAGTGATGTCATTAAAGCTAAACTAACTGTTTTCATGCACCTCTGACCCACAGGGGTCCTGTATCTTTGTAGAGAATTTCTAGCAACGTCGGCCCTGTTCCCATGACAGCCTCCCTCCACTGCTTGGCCTGTGCAAAAGCCTAGCCATTCTTCCAAGAATCCTTCCCAGTTCTTTCGTAAAACCTCTTCCTTTCTTCCGGCCTTTGCTTGCTTGCCCCCATCGTGAATTCCAGTGATACTCAGAGTCTTTATCACCCAGGCTGGCACTTCTGTTATTGCTGGTACATTCTATTTCTATGTTGGTCTCGCTTCTCCAACTGTTTCAAGTTGCTATGCGGGGAGATGATGTTTCTTTTATAACATCTTTGTCATCGTGTCATCCACAATGCATTCCATGATGGGTTCTAAGAAAACTAGTACATGCTAGAAGTCAGGTTTTCAGAGGTTGTGCTGTTACTTCACTTAAAAAAGATCTGCAAGTTCACAGCCACCTTCGTAATGCTCAAGGAAGAACGTGGAGTAGAGAGTGGTGGTCTGTAGAAAGCCAGCAGGCTGTGTAAAGGAAGCCCCTGGAGGGTCCGAGCTACCTTGGTGTTGTCTCGTGTCTTGGGTTCCAGGACCTCAGTTTGTAGGGCCAAATCTAGGAACTCATGTCTCCCACAGTGAAGTGACAAACTGTTCCACAGTTTAGCAGCTCAAAACAATAACTGTTTTCTTAGTTTACGACTTCGTGGCTTGGCAGTCTGGGCACGGCTCAATAGGGTGCTTCTTCTGGCCTCCCCTGGGCTGACTCATCCATCTGCAGTCCGTTGCCAGGCTGGCTGGGGGCTGGCTGATCTAGGATGACCTCAGCTGGGACGGCTTCTCTCTCTGCTTCCCAGGGTCTGTCATCCTTCCGTGGGCTGGCCCAAGGGTGTTCACATGGCAGCCGGTCAGGGTTCCAAGGAGAGAGCAGAAGTGAGCAAGACCTCCGAAGGCTGGGCTCGGAAACGGCCCAGCATCACTTCCACCACCTTCTGTTGACCAAAGCCACCTCCAACTCCAGCCCCGATTCAGAGAGTGCGAAGATCGACTCCACCTCTGCAAGGGAGGAGCAGCAAAGTCACATTGCCGAGGAGTGGGGGTTTTTAGGGAGCGGGGAACACTCTGGCCATTTAATCATCTACCACAGCCCAGAGTGGTTCAGACTCTCTGGGTGTTCCATGATGACATAAATCATTAAAAAACTGATGTAGGAACTCGAATGTTGGCAGAGTAATTTAAAATGACAAGTTTAGCAATCACGAGGAGATGTCATTTGGGGCAGATGGCCACGAACTTCCCTGAGAAGTGTTGGAAATATATTATGCAGTCTTTAGGCTGTCTTTTTTTTTTTTTTTCCTAGTCTCCAATCATTTCTCGCTATTCATGCATTTCATTCTTTGGGTTTAATAGTATGAATTTAAACGGCAGCTTTCTTTCACATTTACTCAAGGCTTGATTGGTTTTCCAGGACTTGTCCTTCCTGCTTTTGACGAGGGAGATATCCTGTCTGTTAAGTGGATTTCTGCAGATAGCTCCTTTTGCTCATTCTGTGCTGGCTGGGTTTGGTAGTGCAGTTCACGGAGCAAAACCGTATTTATTTATTTTATCGTTCTTGAGGCGGCACTCATTGTCATTGCCCTTGACCCTGCAGTGGAGGCTGTTTTGTTTTCCCCTTTGTCACTGTGCCGATAATTGTAGCAGCTGTCATCGGGGACCTGTGCAGTGTGGGTTTGGGGACATAGTTCCTGACGTGTGGCCAAGGGTTAGCTCAGGTGGGGATTAATGAGAAATACGAGATGGTTAAAACTTAACTGAAACACTAATTACACAGCTCCTTAAGGCAAATTAAGTAGTTTACCTTATTGGAGAGCAAATTTAAAAATATTTAGCGAACGTTTTAAACGTTCTATTTAGATGTAATATGCTTCACGTCTAAGTCATACCCCGCTATCGTTATTATTTAATTAAATCTCGGCTTTCCTTATGTGAGTTCAGAAGGCAATTTTTTTCTCACTTCAAGTACAGAAAATTATCAAAAAAAAAAAATTCCCAGGTCCCCAGCCAGGTCATACCTGGTTACATATACTTACAAGGGAACCTGGGTGATTATCACAGCATCAGTCTGTAGCCTGGAGAGCAATCTTGAGCTCTGGTGCTGGTTCTATCATTAACAAGCTCTGTGATTTTCAAAAGGCCATATCCTTCTCTGAGCTTATGTTTTCTTACTGTAAAAGCAGGGAGTGGAAAACAGTAATGGGTTTCATTGTGTTTGTTTTTTAAGCCCTAAACCATTTTTTTAAAACAATCTCAAGTGCAGACTCCACATGTAAAACACATAGAACATGCATTTTTAAATATAATCATTTTTTTTAGTTCACATTTAATACGTTTATTTACTTAAAAAGTCAAGCAATTAGAAAAGAGCTGCTGTTTGAAAAGCACAAAACGTGAAATTAGTGTTATGATCAGGTGAGGCAGAAGCAGTATAAGCATCTAGTATATCTCTAAATATATTTCTCTGATTGCAGTTTCAAGAAACGGTGTTTACACAGGGACAATGTGGCAAATGAGGGCAGACTGCAAACAATTCACCTTGTAACCTTAGGATCCCTTTACTTAAATGTATTCAGATGCTTGAAAGAAGAATGTAATAATAAAAAGTTATTGTTTCAAAGTTGGCAACATTTAGCAACTGCCCTCATTCCTTATTGTAATAAATGGCAGAGAAGAAGCATCAAAAACTTTCAAAATGCACTAAAGTCATCTATCCTTCTGTATTAACTCTTGGTTACTAGTCAATTAACTATTATTTGGAAATTTGTTTGATCTCTACTCTCAGATTCCTCATCTGCAAAATGGGGAAAACAGTAGTACCTACTTTAAAAGGTAGTTGTGAGGACCAGAGAAATTAATCCAGGTAAATACTTAGCATACCCCTTGGCCCATAGTAGGTGCTCTATCAATGGTATATCCAGATATTTCTATATATCTACATCTATCTGTCATCCAAGGTCAGAAGCTTCACCAAAGCTTATACCTATACTTATACTTATTCTGACATTGAACTTAAGGCAGTGGTTCTCAACCAAGGTGTGCCCAGGGAACAGCTAGCAAAACCTGGGGAAAGTTTTTGTTGTCACGACTAGGAAGTGCTATTGGCATCCGGTGGGTAGAGGCCCAGGGATGGTGATAGCATCCTACAGTGTGCAGGACCAGTCTCCCATAGCAGATTATTCGGCCCAGAATGGCAGTCCTGCCAAGGCTGAAAAAGCCTGACCTAAGATACGCTGTAGACTGTAGCAGGTCCGTGATTGTATAGTTTTACATGGATACACATGCACAGGAGTGTCTTTTTTTTAAAGATCAACCACTTCCTTATTAATGATAGATCACTAGAACTCTAACACATTTATGATGGCAAGAGAAACTCTTCCATAACCCTGAATTAACAAGTTAACATACTCATGGTCTTCATTGAGTTGACGTTCTACATATAAAGCCGCCGAGGGTGCTCATTTTAAAATTAAATTTTGAGTTAATATAAAAGCAAGCTTAAAAACTTAAAACAAACATCTGCTGGAACCCCTGAAGCATCTTCCAGGGTTCCTTGGAACACTGTTTGGAAACCGGTCGTCTACGGTCCCTTCCAAGTCCAAGTCTTCGGCTCTGCATTGGGGTGAAATAGTAAGTAGACGTCTCCCTGGTCTAGCTTTTTCATGCGGCAGTTCAGCAGGCACAAAAATGGCTGGACTCTGAAGTAAAAGAGAGCTCCGTCTAATTAAACTCAAGGAAAAAGTCCTTTTCCTTCACCAGAGGGAACTAACAGAACGAAAGCTGCCGTGTGGCAGTTTGTTCCTTCTCTTCCACCCTCTTCGTCAAATCTTCACAGAATTCTTTCCCTCCCGGGCAATGTCCCTCACCTTCACGTCGCACCTCACGCTCCCCATCTTTACAAAGAACGATGCTCGGTCCACTCTGTGTCACTTACTTTCCAAGGCCCGTCGCCCTGCTGTGGGGAGCGTGGTTAGGTTAGTATCTTTCTTAAGAAGCCTGGGCTGTCCTAGAAAGAGATGGGGTGCACTTTCAGCCAGAAGCCCAGAGTCTGGCGGTTCTGTGACTTTTGGGGGAAAAGAGATCAGTCTGTTCACCTCTTAGGACCTTAGTTTTCTCACCTGTAAAATGAAGACAGCTATGATATCAATCTTCTGGGGTTGATGGTCAGGATCTGTTTCAGCATAACTATTCAAATGCTGGTTTTAGGCTAAATTGAAACAAATAATGGTCTTGAAGGAAGTTCTGTAGACTTTTCCTCAAGGAGGAGGTGTGCTTGGAGGGACTCTCCAGGTGACCTGATGACACCTTTGCTTTAAAGAGCGGTTCATTTACAGCTCGTGGATGCCCGCCTATTAGAGTGGCTTCCCCATTCCATTCCCATATTCACCTTTTGAATCCTCTATAAATCCTCAAAAAGCTAATTTGTTTCCTCTAAACGGCAGCCCAGCCCTACCGAGTGTGTGGACTTACAGACAGATGTGCAGCATTTATACTCAGAGTGCTCAGGTCCTAAAATGTTTGGGACAAACACAGGAGAAGGGGCCTCTGGAGAGCGGGGGCTTCCTCGCTGTGTTAACCTGGGAGCTTTTAGACGGCATCCGCAGGCATCAAGGAAGCTGCTGTGGACACTTTTTTATGAATTAAATTCTATATGTTGCACAAACCTTTTCGTTAGTAGTAAGAATGACGTTCAAGACTCTGCAGTGACTCACAATGATTTCTTTTCTCCAGGCAATTTCTCTAAAGAAAAAAGAAAATGTGTTTTAATTCCACCTTTCTCTGTAGAAAATCTATGTTTTTTTTTAACTTTATATAATGAAAAACGATGGGAATTATTCACTCATGTTAATTTTAAAATAAAGGCTTTACGTACCGTTCTCAGTGCAGATTTTTCTGGTAATTAAAAGGAAGCAGGGTAGCCTTCTTATTTCTATTTTTATAACTTTTATTTAGATCCAAATGTTTAGGAGGCCAAAACTTGAGCAAACAAGTTTCTCCCACATGTTTTTTTTTTTGGGACATGTCATTAGCTATATATATATATATATATATATATATATATATATATATATATATATATATATATTTTTTTTTTTTTACAAGTTTTATGTCATTCTTGACATTGTCAGAATGAAAACCAGGAAGAAAGTGCCTTGCAAATTTATAATTCAGCAACGTACAACTTGCCTATTGCTTTTTAAAGAGTCTTCTTGAAGGTTCGTTAAATCTGCGTGGTACTAACAAGGCTACATATCTTGTTTTTTTCCTTAACTCTTACGTAACATATCTTCCGACTGATGCTTCCACAAGCTCCTTATATCCTCAGAGGAGATAAGCATGATATTGCCCTCTCTAGAAGCTGGGATTTGCTTCTAGGGCCTCAATAGTTTCTTGTCTTCTTTTCTAGCCTCACCTTAGAATTTTTTTATAAGTTTTAAAATAGAAGAAAAACCTAATCATTCATTTTGAAAAACCTAATCATTCACTTTCTATTATTCGTTCCCAAGGAATTAAAGTTACTGACATAAGAGATTACACATCCTTTAATGACCCTGCCCTGCCTAACCAGGAAGCTCTTGAGAAAGGGTTTTCTGAAGGTTCTGGAAGGAGAGCTTAGGGTCAGAGAAGCTCTCGGAGGTTGTGAGCAAAACCCCGGGAGGTGGTTGAAAAGGCCGAGAAGCACTAAGTAAACAAAGTCCTATTAGGAGCTGCCTTCTTGGTAGAGGCTGGAAAATTGTTCTTGTTGCAGATTGCTCTAGAGACCATCTTTGTTCCCTTTGGTTCAGATTCTGATGGCATTGTCCCCAAAGGGCTCGATTTTAAGCACTTTCCCTGATGTCTGGACGCCTTTAGTAATGCCAGAGTTCAAGTAATTACTCAGAGACAGCTCAGCAGGTGCTGCTGCTCAGGCAGCAGAGCTTTTAACTTTATCTCTAAGGCCTTATCCTGAGCCTAACGAGGATCAGACTCGGAGAAAGCACTTCTGATTTTGCCCTCGGAGGAGTATTTTGAGATTCTTAGTTTTTGTTTACCACGGGTAATAGTGGAGTGCCATCCGATGTCACTAACTTGTGGCCAACGTATTTCATTCATCAAAAAAATCCCAAACATATATATATATATATATATATATATATATATATATATATATACACACATATATATGTATGTATATATGTATATATGTATATACATATGTATATTTATATATATACATATATACACGTATATATACGTGTGTATGTGTATTGAGCACCTACTATGTGCTAGATACTGTTCTGGGCTAGACACTCGAGATCCATCAGCATTAAAAAAAAAAGATAATCAGCTTTATGGAGAACAGACCATAAATGGTTAATATAACAAATAAGAAAATTATATAGTATGCGATTAGTCTGTTTGGGCTGCTATAACAAAGTACCACACAATGAGTGGCCGAAACAACGGAAAGTTATTTCTCACAGTTATGGAAGCTGGAGGCCCAAGATCAGGTGTCAGCTGGTATGGTTTCTCCTGAGGCCTCTCTCTCGTTGGCTTGATGACGGCCGCCTTCTCGCCGTGTCCTCACATATGTCCCTCTTTTTTAACCTTAATTACCTCCCTATCTCCAAATACAGTCACAACGGGGGTTCAGTTTTGCTGTATGAATTTGGGGGAGGGGAAACAATTCAAACCATAACAGTATGTTATCAGGTGATAGATATTTGCGGGGGGGGGGGGGGGGGGGGGGAAGGAAGATTAGAGTCAGGTAAGAGAGATTGGGAGGAACGTGGGGCAGGGGTTGCAGATTTCGCAAGGTAGATCAGACTTCATGGAGAGAGTGGGATTTTAGCAGAGACTTGAAGGTCAAGTACATGCGATTGTAGTTATGACACAGGCCCCAGGAGTGGAGCAGTGAGTGGTATGGTAGAGGTGGGTGAGGGGCATCGGCTGGCAGCCCATGGACCTCAGTTCCAGTCCTAGCTCTTCCTCCTCCTGGTAGCAGAACTTTCAGATGTCACGTCGATCCCCTGGAGTACGGTTTCCAAACACGCCGACGTGTATGAACTTGTGGTTCCAGGATACGCATGCTTAGCGAGGCATGAGGTAGGAAGAAAGGACTTTGGCGCTCGTGTAGGGGCCGGAGGCAAGGGGTGATAGGTGTTCGCTGTGGGGAACTATGTTCTTCCTTTTATTTGTTAGGCAGGGACGGGCTGAAAGCTCATTCTAATAAGTGTTCCTAAGAACTCTGTATTAGGATGAGATCTTCTTTTTCAAGACAAACACACCCAGTGTAAGAAACCGAGAGTTCCTACCACGTGGCCCTTTAAAGAGGAGCAGGATGCCTATGAAGGTGACACGTGGTGGGAGAGGATGCTCATCTCCCTTCTTGGTCTCTCCCGGGCAGTGCGTAGCTGAGCGGGTGAGGACGTGGTATGATGCAGCCCAGCCACAGACTCCATCCCGTAACAGGCCAGCCAGCTCTGCCCTAACCACATGCTCCACCACACTAAAAATGGAAAAAGGACATAAGTGGAAAAAACTGGTGAAATCTGGAGAAAACCCGGAGTTGAGATCATAGTAATGTGAACGTCTTGGTTCTGACAAATGCACCGTGGATATATAAGACGTCACCGTTAGAGAATGCTGGGTGAAGGCGATGCGGGAGCCATTTGAACCACCCCTGCAACTGCTCTGCAAAATCTAAAATTTTTCCAAAATAACATTTCATGTTTTAAAAATGCTTATTGTGGTCTCAGAGATGACCCGGACTACAGACCTGGACCCAAAAAAAACGATGCCAAATACATGCCCCCGTGTACGGGGCAGTAGTAGTGTCGGCTTAGAAGAAGGCCACGTGATCCATCTCTGGTCTGAGCTTTTCCCTCGGGCAAATTCTCCATCCTCCCTTTACACCCCACCCCAGGTGTGCACTTCGGATATCACCTCTGACTCATGTTTGTATTCAATATTGTAGGGCAGAATAACTGCCTGAAGGCGTTATTCTGTAATGGGATTAGGGAGGGAGAATACTAACAGGTCAGAGGGGCAGCAGCGTCAACCGGAAGGAAGACATGGAGGGAAAGGAACCGAGGGGAAAATGCCCCAAACACTCTTGTAGGGGCGGCACTGCCTGACACAGAATAGGTCTGAAAGGTTCGGAAGCCCACACGCTCGTGGAGTGTCTCGTGTTTTTGTGCCCAGAGCTCAGCGACTTTGCTTAGGTCGTGGTCCCTCCTGCTGTTCACACTATGCGATCCTGCATCCATACCTCATTAAGGTGGGGGCCGCTAAGAGGGGGAGTGGCCTTTTATGGGTGTGCTTGTGTGTGTATATATATATATGTATATAATCCCTTTCTTCTTTCGATAGCTGCAAATCAGAAGGAGCCCATGAATCTTAACTTTCAAGTGAAAGAGGAGCCTAAAGAAGAGGAGGCCCTCGGCGCCGCCCTGCCTCGGTCCAGCTTCGTGTTCAGCCCAGAAGCGGAAGTGCCAGCCCCAGGCGTCTCTGAGGACATACTGAAGCCCCAGGAAGGGAAAGGGAACATGCTCAGGCGGGATATGTCAGTCAAAGCAGCATCGGAGCTTCTCATGAAACTATCAGGTACTTGATTTATTCCGAAAGGTTCACGTTCTGATCGTTTTTCCCTTGCAAGCCAGCGGGGTTGCTTCCTGCATGGGTTATAATTAGCCGAGCGGTGACAATATCACATTATTGCAGTGAATTCAGGAATGATTGGATTACTTGACTTAAGTTCCTGTGTTGTTTGTGTGAATTTGTTTGCAGATGTTGGCTGTCTACCTGTTCTATTAAACGCAGCCTTCTTTTTCTGACTATGACTGCAAATTGTTGGAAAACACTGCTGCTTTCTGAGATGACGCAGGTCGTAATTTTAAATTGGTTCTAATGACATTCAAAGCATTTTTGCTCATTGATCAAAATATCTACTTTTTCCTAATAGAGAACCTTGCATATTTTTTTTTGCATGTATACTTTATATCCTTTAAAAACCATTTTTTTCTTAATACAATTTGACATTCATGTACTTTGGATTCTTTTCCATTCGGTCTCCTATCCTCCCTATCCCCTTCGGAACAGATAAACATTCAGTGTCTTTTAAATTCAAGGGTATGACTCTCAGAACACGGAAAGAAAAGTTATATCAATAGTAACACTTACCAATTTGTATCCCATCCTTAGTTCACCGCTGTTTAAAGGTAAGTTTTAGAAACTACATTCAAAATGTTCATTTGAATCAAAAAGCTGTTTTCAGCTTGTAATTTGCTGTGCGTGGAGGATGAAAGCAATCTCTGCCTTCAGGGGCTTTCTTCCCTGTGTAATTTCATAAGCAGTGCAGACTGTGTTTCTGGTTGATCAGTAGGTAGGACGGTAGGAAATTAATAGTGGGTAACTCAGAGTGATTATATCAGAACAGTTGAAATTCCTGTATTTGCCAGTTGGTGGGGTTGAGAATTCTTTGGTGTTAATTCAAAACACGCTGGAACTTCAGGGGAGCATGATTTGTTATGGCTAAAGCATAATTCAATTATTATATCGTATTGTAACCCCGTTTTCCTAAACTTTGCAATGATAGCACAGCTTCTCCTATGAAAATGGGAGGTCTGCCAACGCAACAACAAACAGTCCAGTGAGAAAATGGGCAGAAGACCTTAATTAGGTATTTCTCCAAAGAGGACATACAGATGGCCAAGAGACATATAAAAAGGTCAAGGTCACAAATCATAGGAGAAATGCAAATTGAAACCACAATGAGATTTAACCTCACACCTGTCAGAATCGCTGTCACCAGTAAATCAGAAAACAAGTGTTGACGAGGATGGAGACAGGAACCTTTGTACACTGCCCGTGGGGTTGCAAATTGGTACAGTCGCTCTAGAAAACAGTTTGGAGGTTCCTTAAAAAATTAAAAATAGGACTATCTTTTGACTCAGCAGTTGTACTCCTGGGTACTTATCCAAAGAAAACCAAAACACTAGTCTGTAAAGATCTGTGTACGGCAGCGCTATTCCCAGTAGCCAAGATGCCGAAGCAACCTAGGTGCCCATCAGTAGATGACTGGATAAAGTTTATGGTTCTTATATACAATGCAATATTACTCAGCCATAAAAAAAAAAAAAAAAACAAAAAAAAAAACAAAAAAACCTAAATCTTCTTATTTGCAACAACATAGATGGACCTAGAGGGTATTATGCGGAGTGAAGTAAGTCAGAGAGAAAAAGATGAATACCATATGATTTGACTTATATGTGGAATCTAAGGAACAAAATAAATGAACAAACTAAACAAAAACAGACTCCCAGATACAGAGAACAAACTGGTGATTACCAGAAGGGAGGGAGATGGGGGGACTGGGTAAAAAAGGTAAGAGGATAAAGAAGTACCAAAGAGTTACAGAACAGCCACAGGACGTCATGTAGAGAGCATCGTCAATATTATTGTAAAGGCCGTGTGCAGACCCAGATGGGTGCCAGAGTAATCGGGGGGATCACTTCATAAATTATAATAAGTGTCTAGCCATTGTGCTGTATATCTGAAACTAATGTAAAATCATTTTAAAAATACATGGGAGGTCTGGCAAGATTGTGCCGATGGCTGAAAGCTTAAAAAAAATTGTTCAAGCCAACATCTTTTCATATAGTTGGAGCCTCCTCCCTGTTGTGTCACAAGGCCTCGGTGCCGTACAGTGATCTGTCTGTTGTTTTTTCAGTCAATTCATAAAGGCCACACAGCTCTCCGATTCTCTTCCATAAGATAGGCTTTTACATTACGGTGCCTTTAACTCCTCTCGGACAGCGATTCTTGTCCCCTCCCGACAGTAAGATTCTAGTGCATGATATTGCTATTTCAGAGTCTGCTGTGCAGCCACTATTTGAGCAGAGAAAGCTGGGATGGCACCGAAAGCTACTCTGCAAACATGAGGTTTCAGGAAAGATGAGGTGCTTTCAGGAAAACATGTATCTTAATCCTTTGGGATGATGCGATTTGAGACAATGAAGTAGGAAATCATTTCCTAGATAATGAGGTCCCTAAATAGCGCGCGGCTGTGCAGCCGTGCCCGTCTGACGATGGTTGTAGACAGCGTGGCCTTTCTGTTTAGGTTGAGCTTTATGGAGCCCTTGTGCCGTGGGGTTCAACAATAGTTGCGTGGATGGATGACACAGTCATATTTCCGAAGGGTGTCTGGCCTGCTTCGTGGTGGCAACCCGAGGTGAAAACTTGTTTAAAGACTAAGATATGTTTTTGGGTTTTTTCTTTTTTCTTTTTTTTTGTCCTGAAAAAGTTTCCCAGCATTCTAGAGGTAAGAGACCTAGGTCAAAAAATATATATATCACCTTCCAGATGCGTATGTGTAGTGAGGGGAAAATCCAGGGGAAGAGAGTTTGTTCAGTACACGACGGGCCCCGGGAACTCTCTACTCCCACTCTCCGGCACACTGGGCTCAGGTAAACTGCAGGGAAGTCTCCAAAGCAGTCCAGAGAACAGGCACGTGACTTAAACACAAGTGTGTCTTCAGTCCTAAGCCACAAGGGAAAGCGGACTCACCCTTTATTAGGGGTAAAGTGGACAGCGGAGTTCCTGATCATGGGTAGGTCAGTGAGTGCGCCCAGAAGAGGGAAGCTGTGAGGAAACACCTTCCTCTGCCGTCTGTCTCCCCTCAAGGTCGAACGCCGGCGTTTTCGATGTTCGTGCCCTGCAAGACACCCAAGTGCAGGACTTGTCAGTGCCTTCAGACCCCCTTTTCCGTGGTATTTCCTGTCCCTCCGTGGTCGAGAGTAGTGGTGCGTTTCCCAAGGCGTCTCTCTGTGCAGGGTCGTCAGGTGCACCCCGCCTGAACCCCAAAGCCTCACTGCGGGCATTCCTGCGAACAGGTGTCCCGATTGCTTCCTGCCTCTGTAATTTTTGTTTATAGTCTTCTGTCCTACTGCGGGAAATCCTTCTGGTCAGGAGGAGTTGGGTGAGAAAAGGGTGTCCCATGCATTATCACACACTCCCCCTGCCCACTTCTTTCAGTTTGGACTCAAGAAATAGCCGAGATGTAGAATAAAAGGGTTTTTCATCTCGGTTGCTTCTTGCCTGGAGAACAGAAGCCGCGATCACTAGTGGTTTAGGCCCGTTCATCCTTTTCATTGAATTAGTTAGAGGAAACCAGTTGATAATTTTGGCTGCTTCATTTCCAGTTTTAATTTGTGTCAGCTCCTTAACAATGGATGCTGGGCGCATGGCCCAGACAAATATCATATGAAACTTTCCTATGAGGAGAAACCTCGGTCAGTATATTGTTTTCCAAATCGACATTCACGATTTATGGGAAAAACACAGATGAGTGAGAGACCAGACTAAAGTTTTCATTAACTGTGTGTTTGGGAAAATCTGAGTTTTCTTCCTTCCTGGGGATCCAGTTCTATTTCCAGTTGTTAATTGGGAGGTGAAATGCCTGACAGCTGGGCCACGTAATCCGATTTCCATAAAGAAAGCAACCCACTCTGAGGGAACCACCGGATTCCTGCGACTCCCTGTTGCCATGGGACACGATGCGGCCGAAATAACCAGACTTGCCTGCTGAGCGTTGAGTTGCCAAAGAAAATATACGGGAGTCTTGATTTTAAGGAGGCCCAAATCCTGAAGTTCGTTACAGAGGACACAGAACGTTGAACAGACCCTTAAACTCTGGTTTTGCAGTGTCTACTGACTTCGCACACTTAGGGAGCGGATATGTTACCACTGATATGATTAATGCTAACAGTGACACAAGACTTTACCTGCCTCGTCTCTACTGTGTTTTAAGAGAAGTAATTAGACTCGGAGATAAAGAAATGTGTTCTTCTTTCTTTGGGGAGTCACATGTTTGCATGGGAATGCAAATATAATACACACCATTATACACTTCAACCTAGGATAGGTTGAGGATAACTATGCCATTTAAAAACGCGAATTCCACAAAAAAAAAGTAGCTGGAAAGCTGGAACTATTCAGAAACATTATCGAAAAATTAAACATTTAAATTCATCTAGCATAGTAAACAAAACTTCATATTCAGACCCTAATTTGAAACACGTCCGTGGGTGTTCTTATTTCTCTGCTCAGAAAAGGAAACCAAATGGATTTATATTCACTTCTGATCTGTATTCCTTGATCTCTGCCTGGTCTTGGAGAGAAGTGAATGTTGATCACTATGATCACTGCCTCTGTGGAGGAATCCAGGCAGGCCTTGGTTTGATGGGCGTGGTGATGTAGGGTTCAGGACGTCACCCAAGTCAGCCAGGGCTTCGGCCGTGAGATACTCAGAAGCAGGTAAACTCGGGTTGGAAGAGGTTTTAAGGTGAAGTTAACCTCTGAGTGAACTGAAGCACGGAGCCAAGGTACCTAAAACCTGGCCTCAGTAACCGTTTAAGTTAAGGCCCTTTCGCTTATAAATAACAAGTCTTCTTGAACCGGTTTAGACAAGAACGGGGAATTTAATAGAAGATGGAGGTTTGGGGTCGACGTAAGGAATGAACCGAAGGGCAGAGATGCAGCAGGGCCTCAGTCCTCCCCTGAAGCCAGAGACGGGAGGGCCGTGTGGGACTCGGGGGGGCTGTCACCCTCCACCTCGTCCCTGCTTCTCTGTGCACATGCAGATGGACTCTTCCTGTCACCCAGGTGGAAAGTGGCCGTTGCCATCTGCCTCTGAGCTCAAAAGAGCAGCTAGGCAGAGATTTCTTAGTCCCGCTTCCAGCTGATGGCCCGATGGGGACCCACCAGAGGATGCTTCTGTACTTAGCACAGATGTGTAGGAGTGCTGGCAGGAGAAGAATCCCCAGAAGGAGATCTCGGGTGGGTGAGAGTGAGGGTGAAGATGTGAGACCAGGAAGAGAAACTGAACGCACGAACCACAAACGCTGAGGGGCAGATGTGGCCATCGCTGTTATTTAGATGCTAAATGTCAATGTGTGTGGCCTTTGGGGGGATGTTTGCCCTTCCTCTCTGGGGGACTCCCAGAGAAGACCTGCCCTGCCGGGACTGTGCCTAGCCAGCCCCAGCTCTGCTCGCGGTGTGGCCGGGCTTCCCAGAGTGTGGCCCCCAGACCAGTAGAATCAGCATGTGTGGTGAATGGCAGGGAAGTGTTAGAAAGACAAATTCCCAAATCCTACTCTGGACCTAGCTTAAACCCTGAGGTTTTTTTTTTACAGGCCCTGCAAGGCATTCTGACAGCTAAGTTTTGAGAAGCACTGAGCTGAGCAGATGGTTAACTAAAGAAATAAGTTTTGTCCACCTGAGAAGAATGCCTTAGGTTGAAGCCGACAGAGAACAAAGCTCTATTAAATGCACATTTTATTTTTTTAAAAAGAACCATCTCTCTTCGGCGGAGATTCTTTTTTTATTCATTATGAAATAATGGTATCTGGGAACCGTTTTTATAAGGGCACATGTACCTAATAAATCAAGAATGTGTTGGTTACGAGCCTCAGATAATACTCCTATTTTCAGTGTTCTTTGCTATTGAATTTCATGATTATTCCTGGGCAATGCGGGCATCCTTTTAGGAGGAAAAAGCTTCCCCCACCAAAACCCCAACAAATCAAAGACCACGTCAAGGATTCTTCTATTCAAAAGAATTCCTTGTGACAAATTAGAGATTCTAGCTGCAAAATTTCTCAGGGGGGACATTATTTACTGTTTTATTGAGTATGTCTCCCTTGGAAAATTGTTGTCTTATCAAACTTTATTAGCAGGAGGGCTTCAGTAATCATCTGCAAGGGTGGAAAAATAACTGTTTTTGTTTTATATTGGTGGCATCTCACATTTGCCTCCTTCAGACTTATAAGTTCTCCAATTAAGTGGCGAGAACACGGGGGTCCTTGTTGTATCGCTATCGTCCCTTGTGATTCTACTGGCTTACGTGCGGGTGAGCACAGAGCTCACTTCTAAACTGAACAGGTGGATATGTTACCAAAGCTACGTGCAGGAGTTAAAGAGGAGTTCAGAAGTATCAGTAGAAAAATATTTAGTGTATTTATTTTATGAATATGTCTTTTTTGCATTGTCACGTATGGTACTGAAGATGTGGAGAGCAGAGAGCTGTCAAAATGGCATAGTCTAATCAGTCTGAAATTGAAAAATACTCTTTTTCCACGTCAACGTCTTTTGAGCACTTGGAGAAATGTATTAAACCCAGTACTCCATTTTTCTAAAAATTTATGTATTTTAGATTGTTATGCTTTAGAGGGGACATCTACATTGATTTTTTAAAACATCTCTATTAAGATATAATTTACATACCATATAATTTATCCATTTAAAGTGTACAACTCTGTTTTTTCATATATTTAGAGTTGTACCTCCATTGCCATGTCTAATGACGGAACAGTTTCATAGTCCCGGAAACAAGCTATACCGGTTAGCAGTCACTCCTTATCCCCCTACTATACTCCCAGCCCTGGGTAACTATTTACTGTCTGTTTCAGTAATGTGTCCTGTTTGCACATTTCATGTGAATGAAATCATACAATATGTGCTCTTTTGTAACTAGCTCGTTTTACTTAATACAATGTTTTCAAGAGTCATCTATATTGTTACATGTATCAGTACTTTATTTCTTTTTATGGCTGAATAGTATTCCATTGACTATTAGTAGAATGGATATAACAACAATATAATATTAATTTTATGGGTGGTATAAAATGGATCCACCACATTTTGGGGAACTGCTAAGCTGTTTCCCAAAGCAGCTGTACCATTTTACTTCCCTACCGACAATGTATAAGAGTTCTAATTTTTTCTTCTTATTTTTGCCAAAACTCATTACTGTCTTTTTTATTATGGCCATCATACTAAGTGTGAACTAGCATTTCATGATAGTTCTGATTTGCATTTCTCTGATGACTAATGATGTGCATGTTTTCATGTGCTTTTGACCTTTTGTATATCTTCTTTGGAAATGTGTCTATTCAAGTGCTTTTCTAATTGAGTTATTCGTCTTTCTAATCTTAAGTTGTAGAAGTTCTTTATATGTTCCAGATATAAGTCCCTCCTCACATATATGATTTTCAAACATTTCCTCCCATTCTGCTGATTGTCTTTTCACTTGCTTGATGGTATTATTTGCAGCACAAGAGGTCTTAATTTTGATGTAGTCCAATTTATCTCTTTTCTTTTGTTGTTTGTGATAATTGTGGAATTATCGTGTTTTCCATTATTCAAAAAATTATGTAAAATGCAGATTTAATATTAAAATGAAAACCTCTCTTTACTTATATTAGCACTGTATTTAATTTCAGTTATGAAATTGCAGTGATTTCGAGGACTCGTTCTGAGAGCGGAATCATCATATTCTGAAACCTAATCTATTAAATAAATACTGTCGCAGTGGCATTAACCCCTCTGATGTCTATATTTACTATAGCATTCTGTACTTCAGCTGATGGCAAAGGATATTTGTATGTCAATAACTTAAAATGACTTATAATGAATGTGACCAACAATGGCCCTACCACTAATTGGCCAGATGACTTTCCTCATTGCCATATAAATCCTAAGCAACTCTCAGGATATATGGGAAAATTAAATCTAAGTAAGGCATTAGACTCTTTTTTTTTTTTTTAGCACTTGAAAACTCAGTGAGAATCAAAGATATTTGGAGTATGAAAACTGTATCTTATACAAACAGGGAATAGATCACCTTAATAAGATGATCTAAATGTGACATGTGTATATACACGCAGAGAGTTCTCAAGGTCTAGATCTCGTTAAGCTCAGAGGATAGGCGGCGGTGTTATCCACCTGACTGCTTAGGCAGAATGGAGTCTGAGATAGCCACCTGCGGCTCGGGAAGGGCCACCCTCCTCCCGGCAGGAAGTGGGGACCCGCCTCTAGCAGCCTCTCCCGTCCTAACTGGCGGTACCCCTCGTTTATTTTGTGCCCTCACACGCAGCTTACGAGTCCTCGAGCCCTCACGCCTGATTGGCAGCTGCTGTCTTCCCCACTTCACGTGGGGGCCCTCGCAGCTCCCACCCCCGGGGCCAGCGTCCCTGCGCCCCGTTTTGCCCTCAGAGCCACCCTGTGGCCTTCTTGACCCGACTTCCTCCACCTCCCACCCTGCGGCGGGGGCCTCCGAAAGGCCGGGCGCAAAGGGCTCTTGTGTTATCACCTTCTCCCCGTTGCACAGCTGCACGTGTGTTCACGTAGCCACGAAGATTCGTGTGAGCTCGTGTTCCCAGAAACCAGGCAAGGACTCTGCAAGGAATTCCGCGTGCTCCCCGTTCCTTAGAGATTCCTTTCCCGTTCGGCGGGACCTGGGGTGGGAGGGGTTTGGTGCCGGCTGTCAGGGTGAGGGTAGGACCGTGGGGCCGGGGGTGCAGGGTGAGCCCAAGGGGCTTTCCCGATCCTCCTTCACAACGCTGAGCGAGAGAAGTAAGAACGGCCCTTAGGGAAGGTGTTTGCAGGCGGGGACAGTGTGCCCTCCTCCTCTACCCGTGTCGTTTTCTGTTTTCTGGTGTAAATGGCCAGAGCTTCTCCAGCACACGGATCACGGCACCAACGGAGGAGCCATCCGTCAATACTGTTTGATGGCGACATCTCAAAGACACTTTATTTTCTGAGGGATCCAGTTTCTGTATGGATGCAAATATCTGAATAACCAAACATTTTTCACTCAATTTCCTTGAGTGAAGGATCAATTTCCCTGCCGGACGGAGGCTGTGCACCTTATCCCCGCATTCGAATCGTCTACACCGTTCCAGCTTTTCATGGTTCCTCCCCCCCAGACTTTTTGGCTATAGTACTACCGCAGTTATGGGCTTGTAAGGGAGAGCACAGCCATTGTTTTTCTCAAGGGATCTAAACCGTTCTCATTCCACGATGGTTTTTCTTCTCATCACCATATTGACCTTTCACCTTTCACGTATTCACGTCAAAGAAGGGGAGCGTTTGTGTGTGTGATCAAACCCCATGGATTCTGTGCCCTTTGGGTGCAGGCTGGTGTCACAGACCAACCTCTGGAGGAGGGAGTCGTCTCCACACGGTGGCGGGGGAGGGGCGCCTTTTGGCCATGCCACATCCCACCCAGAGCATGTGGGTGTGGGTGCTGGACGGTGTGCCCAGCCTGAGGGCGGTGGGGCCGTTTCCGCTGGGCTAAGGCGGGGAGCGTCCATATCAGTCCAAGAATGGAGCACTTTCCTGCAGAGCACGGTTTCTCCCTTATGGCTTCTGTGATTCTTATAGGACGACAGAGGGTTGAGAGGTGGTATTTCCTCTTTATCGCAGCGTGAGGACTTGTGTGGCATTCTTTGAGAAGGGTTCTTGGTCTGTCTTCCTAATAATTTTCCTGTTGACTCCACCCATATATGTTTTCCCCACATTTAAGCCACCTTGAGTTTGTGCTGGGAGTTGATTTACTTCTTATTTTCTAAATCTGGGGTAGCAGCTGGATTCGGGCGCCTTTCCTGGCTCCCCGCGGCTCGCTGTATGCTCGTACCATGGATCTCCACAGCTGGGAAAGTGGGGGAGGTGGTAGAGACACATGCAACCCACCACGTTTTATCTTAGTTCTGACATCGGCTGGTGAGGGTCCCTGTGTACAAACTCGTTTCCTCACTTCCTAGTACTACCATCATTACCCCATAGACACGTACACACATGCATACAGTTCCCCGTTGTCGCTAACAGACGTCCTACCATCTTGGAGTCGGGACGTTCATGGGGACAGCCTTACTGGAGGCTTCCTGTGGTCCATGCATGTGTTGCCAAATATACATGTAACAGCCCCTGGAGTCAAGGGGGACAGAGGCCCACAGCAGAGCTTAAGGATCAGTGAGAATGAACGGAGATAGTGCACCGATTCGGGGGACTTATTCTGAGAGAGGACTCATCATGCCTCGCCCTGTGTGTTTGAATATTGGTGAGAACCTTCTCTTGGAATTCATCAGTGCTTATTTAGTCAACACATCGGGTAATAGGTAGATAATACTTAGTTTCCTTCTGGGCTTTTTAAAAAGAGCTGTCAGGAATAAAGAAGAAAACTGGGGAACTAAGAGAATAATGTGGTCAAGACAGATGGTTACCCCTTTCAGTTACCTTGTGCTAAAACCTTTTGCACCCTGTTTATCCCATCCAAAGACTGTCGAGAATATTTTCTCCTAAGATGTCCCCATTAGGAACTCTCCCTCTCTGACTGTGTCAGCGTTCCTTGGAGACACACAGAGCTAAAGCATCACCTTGCGTGTGACAGTGAGTGTTCGGGTACCACGGCCTGGTTCTCAGGTGAGGAGGTGACCTCCTCTTCTGTTTTCTTGTTCTTTACCACCTGCTCCAGAGAGGACGCAGGAATGGAGAGAGGAAGGGACATTAAAATGAGCCCTTCTTGTAAGTAGCTTTGATGTAACAAAAAAAAAAATTTTTTTTTGGACAAGAAAGTTGAAGCCCAGCCAAAATACATTGTAAGGATATTTATATACTCTGTGTCTCCAAGAACCATGGGGTAACACTAAGAGCCCAGGAGCATCATTTTCCACCATTACACAGCCCCACCCTCCATCTACGGACTCCCACAGGCTTGGTATCGGGGACGGCCCCTGTCAGAGCCTCAGGCTCATTTATCCTTGGCTATTTGGCGCTTTGATGTTTGGCAAAGTGTGTAAAGATTTCTTGGGTCTAAATGAATCCTACACTTTTAATTGTCCTCTACTTCTCATTCTGTCTTTTCATTCATTTTCTGTGGTCTTCTCCCTGGGCTTTTTTTTTTTTTTTCCATTTCATTTATGCATTCGTTCAACAGACATTTATCGAGTTCCTGTTATTTTCCAAGCCCCATCTTGGTCACTAGGGACACAGAGATGGACAGTGCAGTGCCCTCAGCCTCCGCCGTGTGGAGCCTCCATTCTCTTCCCATCCCGTCTCTCCCTCTGCTTAGTGCCGGGTTCTGCTTTCTCTTGCTGTGTGATGCTCTGCCCTCCGCACCATGCCTACCAGCTGTCCCCCGCCTGCTGGAAACATTGACCAATGGGGAAAAAGTCATCATGGCTTCCAGACAGAGATATGTACTCTTGTGACACGATGCAGTAATATTTAGCACCACCTAAGAGAAGCATTTTAAACTTGTCTGCAGATAGTAAAGCCCCTTTACCATCTGTTCGTGTGAAACGCTTGGAACTTTAGTAGAACTCTCAGGAACTGAAATAGAGCTCTTTTCTCGTTCCTTCCCCTCTTCAGGCGTTAAGGACTCTCTCTGTCCTTCTCTGCCTTCTTCGTGCGTAAAGCAGTGTCCAACCCACTGCCTGACAGAGATGGACCTTGCTTTTTGGTCATTTTTTTATGTCGGCAGGAATTCTACTGAATCGTTAAGGAATTTGGTTTCGAACCTACGTGTGCACACTCACCCTCCCCCAGCATTCAGGTTCATGGAAGGATATACAAAGGTCTCTTAATCACAACAGATGAGATGGACGGGGCTTAGATTTATTAAATGGCAAATGATAATGATGTTAAATAGCTTTACGTTTAGATCAAAGACTTTAATTGACCCTATTCCTTTTTTTTTTTTTTCCTTTTTAATGTGAGACAAGAAAAGTATATTCTGGACATCAGATGAAAAAAATAGGTTAATTTTTTAGAAATGAGATCATTTGGAATGTTACCAAATGGCCGACGTACCATTGAAATGCACCTTTTTAGCTAACTCCTAGTGAAATCACCAAATGAAAAGAAAACAAGCTGATTGGGAGAGGTTTGTGCATTGACACCGGGCCACTCAGGGTTCAGCAGATAATGACGGAGCCACTCCACATCATCGCTGGCTGGAGAAGCTGATCTTTCAGAGCCCCCGGTCGTCTTGATTGTCATGTGCACAGAAGCGAAATGGAAAAATTAAGTGACCGGACGAAAGTGAAATGTGACAGACATATTCTGACTTGTGATCATCCTCCACGTGACCCCTCTGAGAGACCTTCCTTGATGTCATATGAGCCCCCTCATGCTAGGCAGCATCTCACCCCGAATTAAGTCCAACACTTGTGTTGTAACCTTGGGCCCAACGTTGTGACCGGTCTGAAAACGTTGGCAAGTGCCCAGCTCTCGTGGACAAGGACCTGTTTATTACATTGCTTGCTGGTATAGGGGGTCGCAAAGACTGGTTTAAAAACTGACGGAAGAATAAAGCATCGAGCGCTTTGCTCTGATGGAAAATGACATGTTTCTTGGACCCCTGAAAGAGAACTTCCAGGCCTCAGTAATTCTTTATTGCCTTTCAAGTTTCAGTTCCATTTTTTTTTTTTTTTTAGGGCATACTTGTTCCTGGAAGATTCAGAACAATTAGTGAAAATTGAACACCTGGGGCTGCTCATTGTGTGTTTTTAAAAACTTCATTGTCGGTTGACCCCCTGCTTACTCCTGTCTAATTGTGAATTCTAGTGTACCCAGCTAATTCTTCAGACATATGTTAATTCCCTTTTCTAAGTCCCCAGGTAGTATACTGATATAGAGGGGAAACATTAGTTAATTTATGGTTTTGGTGATGCAGTTTAAAAGGTCAATTCTGATCAAATAGTTATGAATTATTTGGGGAATTGAAAATGCAATGTGGTGCGTGTGTGTGTGTGTGTGTGTGTGTGTGTGTGTGTGTGTGTGTAAAGAGGGAAGAGGCATACAGAAAACCTAGCCCCATCATTTTAAACACAATTCTCTTGATGTTAAGCCTATTGTAGACTGGTTTTACCATCTGGAAAGATGATTTCATTGAATTAATGGATTAGTTTTTTTAATGCATTATTTAATTTTGTGCAGATCCTTGCTTGTCTTCCTTTTAGACATGGGCTTGGTCTCATGGTTTGCTCCGTTAGCCTTGTGCAATTCTGAGAGGTAGGGGTGTGTGTGTGTGTGTGTGTGTGTGTGTGTGTGTGTGTGTGTGTGTACTGGAGGTAATTTTAAGGCTTTTCTGTTGGAAAATACTATTTTCTTTAATTGAGCTGGGGGGAAAAAGTTCAATTTCCTACCTCCCACGATTCAGCACCCCCGCTCTCAGCTGTGCCTTTTAGCTGCCGTCCGGAGACCGTGCATTTTCTCCATTCCAGACCATCGGCCTCCCGTTCTATTGTTCCAAGCAGAGGGGGCTGGAAAATGCTGTTCTCGAGCGTCCTTGTGTATTAAGAGAGCTAGAGGAGAATCTGCTGCACCACGGTTTTCTTTCGCGAAGAGAGTTTCCTCTCTCCTTCCCCAGGCACAGGTGACCAGTGGGGACAGCAGCCGGCGTGGCTGCTCTCTGGGGCGTAGCGCCACCCACGGGAAAGCCGCAGCCTCGGATTTCGTTCCCCGGAGTGGGACCGGGGACCACTGACTGCACTCTGAGCGTTGTGCAACCGAACCGAGGGCCAAACCGTAAAAGAAATGTTCAATTTCATAGACAACTTCCCGTGGAGACACATAGCAGTCCAGACCTCTAAAGAACATGAAACTTGTCCCCGTTTGCGTGTGCTTCTGCTCTGTGTGACGGCTCCTGGAGAGAGAGGCAGGGTTGGGTGAAACCGCGGAGAGGAAGGGCAGCGTTCAGCATCTCAGCGTTGGTTCTTAATTCTCATAATGAGAATGGGGCAGCATCATCTTTGTTCCATTGGGGACCTAGCTCCCCACGTAGGGCTGGGGGGATGGCTGCCCAGCCCGAGGCAGCTTCGCTCCCTCCCACACTGCATCTCTCTGAGAAGACAGAGTCCGATGCACAGTGTCACAGGTGGAACAACATTTTTGTTTCTGCCTCCATCCTTGCCTCTGCTCGAGCAGATCGGGGGCTTGGTCTCCCCCATGTGTCCCCAAGGAAGCCCAGCCCAACTCTTCATTCCATTTTGATTGTGGCAAGGGCAAAGTCAAGTAAGGGGAAGGCACAGGGAGAAGGCAGCTCACCCTCATCAGAGGCCAGCAGAGGCCAGGCCCTGCGATAGGACGCTACCACGTAATCTCGTTTCTTGTTCCTGGTCGTTTGTTTCACTTCACTTCCCATTGCCATGTCACCGAGTATTAAGGAACAAATCCAGCACCCGTTGGAACTGAGTTTCATACCTGGACGGTGTTTTCAACCAGGAACTTTGTATCTTTTTAGGATGGCACATTGGAGATGAAAGATGTTTAATTTATCTGATTGACAGGAGTATCCCTCTAGAAAGTGAATTGTTTCCACATGTGGCATTGCTTCTAGAGGTTCTTCGAAGCTTCTCATTATTCCAAAATACTACTAGTTCAGGATTGTGACGGTGAGCCATCTAGAGAGAGAGTGCGGTCACTTATTATTGTTTATTTCAGTGCCATTGCCAGTGTTCCGGCCTTTCATAGTTTGTTTTTTAAGTTCAGAGCGGGTATGAGTGTCTCTGACAGGCCGAGGGCTCAGGAAAGGGAGCCTGGCATGACTCACCTGCTCCGTGCAGAGCTTCGGCGACTAACGTGCATTAAGCACAGCGAATGTGCCAGGCCCTGTGCAGAGTCTTGGGAATGAAGATGAATAAAAATCTAGCCCTCCCTCGAGAGTTCCGTCCAGAGAAAAAAAGAATCTGTCCATAATAAGTGAGGTGCAATGCACATCAGCGTTTTGCAAGGTCCGTGTCATCCAGATGTATGATAGAGCAGAGAGAGAGCCACTCTGGGGAGAGAGGGGGAGGCCACTCACCAGAGGGGACGTCTACATAGTTTCAAAATCTGAATGAGGTGTTATTGGGGTCATTATTGGGGAAGGGAACCACGAGGCACGTTCGGGCAGCCGGAATTGTCAGTACTGCGGGCGCACAGGGGCACAGGGAGGAGGGAGGAGGGAGGAGGGCCGAGAGGCGATGCAGGGGGCGTGGGGCTGGGCATTGACGTGGGACAGAAACTGAGAGAAGGGATCGCTATGGGGGCGCAAGGTCCTGAGGGCAGGAGTGCAGTGGTGGAGGCGGGAGGCTTGTGGTGGGGCCAGTGCTGCCTCCCCCTTTTAATCTGGGTCCCCACTGCACACGGCATGCTGGACCCCCTCTCTGTGTCTTCCCCTCACGTCTCTTCTTCCTTCTCTAAGAGTACATGGTAGTGGTTCCACCCCTGTCCTCACGGTCTCTCGCCTTCCCTTGCTGATCTCACCCAGTCCCCTGATTCAGATGACTCCCGACCCGTGTGTGACTCCCGTAAGCCACCGTGACCTCCACTTCCTGCAGCGATCATCAATACTCGGCGAAAAGAGAACGGAAACTTTTCCTCTGTGTTTCTCCCCAACCCATCTCTTCTGTTTTCTGACTCCTGTATTTAATAGCAGCTTTCACGTCTCAAGGCTTAAAAGTCACAGAACTATCTGGCCCCAGATGTCAACAGTGCTAAGGCTGAGAAACCCTGCTTTAAAAAAAAAAAAGGCAAGAAAAAACACTTGGCAGTAACGCCCGGAAGAGCAAGGACTGTACAAATATGTATCGTAGTATGTGTCTCACTTGCCTATTGAGATGTCATTTTGAAAACTCTTCTCCAGGAGTCTGGAGTCTACAAGGCAGATTAAGAAAGCTAAAGGATTTTATCAGTGGCCAGAGTTTTGTGCATTTTGGAAAGGTCAAGAGTTGTCATAATAAAGGGCAGAAAGCACTTCATGGAAATCATACTTGAAATTATCCCAAGCGGCTTTTAAAAACGGATTTCATTAAATTCAGTGGCACACATAGCCAGGTGGTTTTCTAATGCAGGGGCAAAGCTGGGGAGAAAGATGTGTCTGTAGGGGTGGGGTGTGTGTGTGGGGGGGGGGCACAGATAATGAGACTTCTTTCTAGCTTTGCTCTGTATGTTTTTGGGATTTTTTTTTTAACTAAACGAATCTCTTTCTGGTATTCCTTTGTGTTTGTCTTTAGGCTTGGGAAGGACTTGCAGGGTTCAAAGACATCATTATGTACCTGTGACACTGACCCCACTGTTTAGTTTCCAAACAAAAGGACTCAGAGGGAACACAAAGAGGGAGAGAGGTGTGTTGTGACTGCACCTATGGGTGATCC